>JAVYIG010010793.1:35083-66361 GCA_035222895.1 Strongylocentrotus droebachiensis
TCATGAATGATCCAAACTTGAGGCAAGTCCTGGAAACTTCTTACCATGTGGCCATATGTTCATTAAATAAATAATGTTAATAAGTTGGTTTGATTATTACGCCAAACACATGTAGCTGTAAATTCTGCAAGATGAGAGTTCTCTTTCTATTTTCCTGTCTGTTTTATATAATCAGATTATGGTGTGTAGTACGTGTAATTTCATCAATGTAAGACTATCTATTTTTGTTATTGTTATTATTTCATATATATATGGCACTGAAGAAACTACATAACAAATGAGGAGGGGACCCTGTGTACCGGATGTCTGCTTTTGTCAAGTGTTGCTAGTTGTCCTTGCAGTTGGAGTTTTCCTGGGGTAGACATTTGTATCCTCATGAAATACATGTAACTGATCATTCATGAATCAATTTCGTAAGGATTTTGCCAGAGGAACTTAATTATGGGTAATTGACCATGCAGGCAGAGATAATGTATTATTTAATTTTTCTTAAGTTGTCATGATATAACTGACTAATTACCTAACCCAATATTTTCATTCTGTGTCTTTTTTGTCCATATAGGGAGATAATGTTGGATGAAAATGGGGATCTCCTGAAGGAGGGCGGTACAATGTACAGACGAAAGCTGGCTCAAACCATGCGCACATTGGCCGCAGAGGGTGCTGCAGCTTCTACAATGGATCAATGGCTGCTACCATAGTAGGCAGAAATAGCAGAAAGAGGTAAAAATCAGTATTGGTTCCTAGGGAGGGGGGGGGGGGTGGGGGGGGGGGGGGGAGGCTTACAGCCCCCCAAATAGAAACAAGTCCCTTGGGGGCATAGTGCCAAATATTTGCATTCTTAGCAGTCATCAAATTTTGGTGATCATCACATTTTGTTTGTACACTTTTGATGATAGTTGTAATAATAATAATGATAGTAATAATGAGGATATTCATAATCAAGATAACAACAATAACAGGAATTTGTATTGTGCCATCTATGTGTATCTCCGGTAAAATAGATAAGAAATAAGATTCAGACAATTCTTGTGTGTGTGTGTAATTAGGTTTTTACAGATGTGTATCAATCAGATATGGTTATTTACGTCTGGGGACCGACCTCTAACTGTCACCATCCAAAAGACGTGACTCAGTTTCCGACCGGGGTCGTCTGAGTCAGTTTGTAGGCAAAGACAGAGAGCTGACCAAGTGAACGTGCTACTAGACCAACTCACAGCTCCCTTGTGCCGTCCAGCCCTTGCTGATAAGTATAAAGTAACAGCTATTGTCTTTTTTTTCTTGATCCACCAGGTGGGATCGTGAGTGTGGATGATCTTGCCCAGTACCGGGTAGCAGTCAAGGCTCCTATCAGTATAGAAATCAATGATTTATAAAACCTACACCGGTCCCCCCTCCATGCAGTGGTGCAGTGTATTCTCTCATCATAATATACTAGAAGGTAAGTTTAAAAGAGCCCTAAAACTTAAAGGCAAGGTATTTTACTGACATCACTAACACTGCTGTAATGTATATTCAATTGCGTGATCTGTCGGTGAAGGTGCACATAGAGCGATTTCTGGTTCCTGTACCCAAGCATCTTGGGTACAGGTAGGTGATGCATTTGGGGAAATGGCTGTCGACACATCGGGATATTGTGAGCAGTAGAGGGCAGTATATACATAAATCTCAAGTAGTGTCAGTAGAATACCTAGCCTTTAAAGTGTTCCAACCACCAAAATTTGTTTTCAATCTCGATGTAAAGAGTTCTACTGTATGTCACTATACGGTATTCAAAATACGAGATTTGAACATTACTTTTACAAAGAGATATCGCAGTGTAAATATGCTCCTTGTACACATAAAAACAACTAGTTGTGGAGTAGACTAGTCGAAGCATGCAAATGCCCTGGCTTAGATTTGGGTGTACACAGAACCCAAGTCAGAAGGGGGTTCTTTGCGTGGGGTTTTATGTTCTCCTTTATTTTTATTCCTAACCAGTTGACCTATAGAAAGCCAGGTTATGATTCTTTAAGGTTGATTCGATATATTGTAGCTATACACACATTATATTTTTAAGGTGATTATTTCATTTCATTATTTCATCTTTTCAATGTGGGAGCACTGTGGTGTAAGCTATAATTTGTACAGGGCCTCTCAGGACAACAGTTTTAATACTGAGAGAGTTACTCTGCTGGAGCATCACAATGACCATTGAGTTTTATTAAAAGATGGAGCATAAGACTTCCGATGACAATCAATGGTTCTGGAGTTCAGATTTGTTAAGGTTAAAGTGAGTTTTCCACCTGATTCTAATATACTTATGACTATTATGAAATATTCCTAGAGTTATTGATTTTATGTTTAAATTGTTTCATCTGAAAAGATCCCTAAATGCAAAAAAAAAAAAAAAAGATGGTTCTGTTCTATTCTGAAATAGCTACAGTACATCTGATAAAAATGTTGATTTCATATATATACCGGTATGTTGGAATTCTTTTATTAGAAAAGAACTACTCTAATAATTACATGTATCACCCCCGTGTTCTCAGGTTATGGTTTCAGTCCGGAAAGCCTGCAATCTATCGGAGATGAAACATTGACATACCATCGTATCATTGAGGCATTCAAGTTTGCCTATGCCAAGAGAAGTGCCTTGGGAGATGAAGACTTTGTGGATGTGGAAGAAGTAAGGATGTAGACCAGTAGTAGTAGTAGTGGTAGTGGTGGTATGAGTATAAGAAGTAGAGGTAGTAGAAGTAGTATTAGTAACAGCAGCCACAATACCAGTAATTATAGGAGTAGGAGGAGCAATAGTAGCACATGTGGCAGAAGTGGTGGTGGTGGTAGTGGTAGTAGATGTAGTTGTGGTGGCGGTGGTAGTTGTAGTAGATGTAGTGGTGGTGGTGGTAGTAGCAGTAGTAGTAATAGTTATAGAGCTGTCCATATAGGATTAGATGGTGTAGAAGTGTAGTAGAGATACATGTAGTTGTTACAGATATTGTAGTAGTAGCAGTATGTAGTAGTAGTATATTAAGTAGTAGTAGTAGAAGTAGTAGTAGTAGAAAAAGTAGTAGTAGAAGTAGTAGTAGTAGTAGTAGTAGTAGTAGTAGTAGTAGTAGTAGTAGCAGCAATCATTGTAGTATTAGTTTAAGTTGTCATGGAAGCATATAAGTAGTATTCCCAGAAATAGTAGAAATGCTAGCAAAAGTAAAAGGTAGTCATTCTTGAAGAATTAATGAGCATATCAGTAGTAGCAAGAGAATTAACTTTCAAGAAAAATAATTGTCATGCTTTGCCCCCCCCCCCCCTCTCTCTTGTTAACTCTTCCTGATTTTCTTTTCCTCTTTCTCTTTAGCTTGTGGCAAACCTGACTTCCCAAGATTATGCTGATAGTCTCCGTGCACAGATAACAGATGATAGTACCCACGATACCGAGTACTACGGACCATCATTTACAATTGTAGAAGACAGTGGTACTTCCCACATTTCAGTGGTAGACAAGTTTGGAAATGCTGCTTCCATCACCAGTACTATAAACACATAGTGAGTATTTGTCTGCAGCGCAAGTTTCTCTTCTTCTTCTGTTGATGTTCAAAGGGCTATTAAAGCAGCCTTTCTCAAAGATCTTTTGTTGTACATGCAGGAACACTTAACACCAGGTTTACACCATACTCTTTGTGAGAAGTGTAGCCTATTAAAGGCACACTGTCCTACTACGTAGCTACTTGCTCCCTCTATATCGAAAACTTCCCCAATCGGTGCCTGTTGGTCCCCATGATCCTCTATTTCTTATGTTAAATGAGAGCTGAGTTAATGAGAAAGCCACCTGTCACAGTGACCTCGCTGGGTGGTCTAATCCCTTCTGGCTGAAGTAGTAAAGTCTGCCTTTAACATGCAAAGGGTGTGACTCTCCTACACACGAGGCCTTCAGTTAACATTCTCTTTTCAAGGAACAGAGTGCTTCCCCCTGAAGGAGGACGCGATAGCTCAGTCGGTAGAGCAGTGGTCTCGTAATCCGGTGACCCGGGTTCGAAACCAAGTCGATGCGCTAGTGCCCTTTGGTAAGGCATTAATCTTCATTACAAAAAGCAGTCGGCCGTCTGGTTGCTTACTAACAAGCATTTATGATTTTTAGCAGTCAGGTAAAATAACCACCACCACCACAACCCGAGCTGGCATTAAGAACAGCGGGGAGGGGGCGCACTAGCTTACACACAACGTGGCGGCAATCATTATTGCATTTTTGTCTGCTCAAACCCACACATGAGAGTCAGACGACTATCCTGCTCTTTCACAGTCGTACTGATAATGATTCATGGTGCATAGGTTTCTTAATTACAATGTGTGCATCATCGATATACATTTGCCACTCTGCATCTAGGTGTAGTATATGGGTACCTGGTAGGAGTTTATTCCTTGAATGCATTTGGCGTCCTAAAGCAGCTGGGCTAAACACAGGGTAATAATACATGTATATCATATATAGTTTCTGCTTGATAATATCTTGATTATGGTGGATTTCATCTTGAATACCAAAATTGTTAATGATATCGGAGACTCTAAAAGTGTGACTCAATATTATTTCGCAAAATTTCGCAATTATGACGGTACTCTTTTCCCCGCCCCTCCCCAGCTTTGGCTCCAAGGTGCGTGGAAACACTACAGGGATCATCTACAACAATGAGATGGATGACTTCTCCAAGCCCGGAGCTCCAAACGCTTACGGAGTGCCACCCTCCCCGTCAAACTTCATCAAACCAGGGAAGCGTCCTCAATCTTCAATGACGCCAGTCATCATGGTCGACGATGACGGAGATGTGCAGTTTGTTGTGGGTGCATCCGGAGGCACCAGAATCACCACGGCAACCAGCCTGGTAGGTTTCTCACATGTTGGGAGTACGCTTTATCCGCTCTTTATACACACCTCCGACAATCGCTCTGTTGTCGTTTTTTCTGACACTAACCAAATTCCTTACTTCAATCATGGAATCAACACTGTACTTTCACTAGTCAAAATAAAATAGTCTAAAACTAGGCAAAAATAGTGAAAGAACAGCACAGGAAATATGTTTATGGACTACTTTCAACTCTGAATATATTTTTCATCCATCTTTCGTTCAAAATCCTTAACCTCTTGTACGTTTTGGGGGAATTTTCGGGTATTTTTCTAGGAAATACCACAAAAATATAGAGAGAATAGCAATAAAAAAAAATTGCATTTGAAAAATGACCAGGGTTACCCTTACCCGTAATCTAAACCTAACCATACTTAACCCAGGGTTTGTGAGTTAAATGTATTCCCCATCTAAGAGGGCCCTTTGAATCACTCCGCTGCACCGAGAGTCTTTTTTCCCCCTATCATAATCCCCTTAATCCCCCACCCGGACCGCACAGCTCGTAAATCTCACTCCCGAAACTGAGTGACATAGGGCTCGCGAAATGCATTGTTGGAAATACACATCGGCTGCTATCGACAAAAATAGCGGCGTACAGTAGGGAAGAGTATTTGGTAGGCGACGATTTAGACTTTCTGACTGATTTTGAGGAAGATTTGATTCTTGAGCCAGGTGTATGGGAAGTTGGAGACCAATACGAATAAGTTATGCACGCGTGAAATTCCATCAACGGAAAATCTTATTCGTTGCAGCGAACCAGAATGTACGGTTAAATGGTTTCATCGTGAATGCGTAGGCCACTCCTTGTAAATAGGCAGCATTTGAATACATGAATAGTCAATACACTCACAACATACAAATGCACATAATCATCCCGATGCGGTTGATCTGCAAGTTTGACAGTAGACTCACAATTTTAATTTTTAAATTATTCTTTCTAACATCGGAAAGTTGAACAAATTGTATTTTAATGCTCTGTAGGTGTCATCAATCGTCACTAAAGTACTGCCTTTGAATGAAATCAGTTGAGTTTTGTACTGTGGTGTTTGAAATGTTGAGAATCAATAGCACAACTTTTAATACACGGCCAGGGTAGTAATGCAGCTATATGTGTTTCCACCAACAACATCCAGCATGTACAGCCCAGCGAGCACGGCGGCCCGTCGCCGGCCCGTACTCAGGGTGAAAAGTGGTGATGAATTAACAACTTCTAACCCTCATTAAACCAAATGCGCAAATATATAACACAATTTCATTTAGTTATTGTAAGAGATAAACTTATGGACTACCTTCCTAGTTATGTAAAAATTTCCTAAACTTTCGGAAAATGTCAATAATTAGAAGAGAACGTGATGATGATGAGAAACTTGCATTCACTCTAACTCACGATTTCCTTGGTCGATTTCGCTGGTTTAGATGGCTAAGTCTTCAGTAGAGTTATCCGAGCACAGCGAAAGCATTTGATAACCAAGAAGGTTGCCTTGTGCCATAAGTTGTCGATTTTGTATTTTTGTATGTTATAGCTATATACATCTTCAATGAGTATGATGTCATTTTCTCGGTGACTCGCATGGCTTCAAAGCCTTTTTTTTACGACCAAGTGTTTGGAGAGCTTAGGGAAGCAGGCAGCGTTGCTAACACTTCGTAACATTTGGATCGCCAGAGGGCATCTGTTGATGGATTTGATGGCTGAAGAGGGTTACATTACTTGTTGTTAAGCCAAGTTAATCTTGAATATCTTTCCCTCAGGAAATTCTTTCGAGACGGAAACTCCATCTAAAACACCTCCCTGCTTAACCATACCTTTGATGAAATAAGCAACTTTTGATAAAAGGAACAATTTTTCACTGGCGCAAATGTCAGATAACCTTTATGACCGCATTCCTTATGAATAGACATACCGGTACTGATTTTTCAGAGAAATTTGCAATGATATTAGGTATTATGGTCAATGGAGTAGGAGTTCAGGGGAGTGTTTCACAAAGACTACAATTGACTTGAAGTTGGACTTAACTATAGCAGGCCTTTTATGCCACTAGTTCCTCTAACCATTCCTGGCATCGGTTTCTTAAGGGACCTACAAATCATGGTCACAAATCTACAGAATTTACCTTTTTTGATAGTCCATTATTGAAGGAAAAAATATTATCTTAAGATCATAATTGAGAGACCAATAGTGAGAGCAACCAGTGGCATGAATGGCCTGTCATAGTTAAGTCCATCTTTAAATCGATCTTAGTCTTTGTGAAACACCCCCCTAAAGTTACAGGAGGTTAAGGGACTTTAATAGGGACCACCTGTCTACTGATACCACATTTTTTATTTCCCTTGAAGAGTGTTTCTGATAAAAACTTGCACGAATGGAATTGCTCCACAAAGAAATAATATAATAATAATAATAATAATATGTCTTGTTTACCCAGGGTAGCCTCATCAGTATTCATACTGTTCTCCCTGAGGGCCCTGCAATCATATTATTACCTATGTATACGGTGGTCAATTTATATCATTGAGAATGAATCAACTATTATTATACACCACCGGAGATATTTTTTAAAGAATATGGAAAATTTATACCGGATTTTTTCGAAGTTTAGCATTAAGCAATAAATAAATGAGGGACAGAAACATACCTGTAATGGACTAAACGGAAACTCCTTTATATTCTATAATGAATTTTCGTTCATGAAATTGATGCAATTATAAATTTTTCTGTTGGTATCATTAGAAAGAGAAATAAATTTCCTAAACAAATTGTACACAATATTTCTGTTTTAATCGTTCTTATTTCGATATGAAACATGGCTATATAAAAAGTAAATGCATTTGAATAGTAATTTTTTGTGACGAGAAAACCCTTTGGCACAGTAAAAGTCAAAAGACTTTGCTTTGCTTTGCTCTTTACTATCAGATCACCATGGAAACCCTTTGCTTTACTCTTGACTTTCAGATTACCATGGAAAGTCTTTGGTTTGGTTCTAGTCTTCAAGACGGAGTGGAAAGGAGGCGTGTCCACAATCAGCTACTTCCCAATGCCACCCGGTACGAACCAGGATTCCCTCAGGTATGCACATTTTTGTTCCAGACACTACTCCTAACTTGAATTATGACCCCAAAATATTGTACTGATGCGTATTTGAGAGTATTTTGCGATCAAGCCAGGACTTTATGATACACTTAGGGGGAAGCAGAAAAAAATCAGAGAAAATTAGAGAAACAATAAGTTAGAAAAATCTTAAGAAAGTAATGATTTAAAAAAAGTTTTAATCACAACTTTTCGCTTGCCTTTCCAACACATAAAATCAATACAAAACAGACAGTATCATATTTCAAAATTTTGGACTCGGTGGGAATCTTTTTTTGATCTTTTTTTGATCTATTTTTAGTACATCCCCAGAGGAAAAGATATGTAGGAGAAAAAATGGAAATCTATGATATATTTATTTAAACAACAAGTGGGAGTGGTGTCCTTAAATACATCACAGTTTAATGACCACTATGCCAATTTGAGATTTAAATTCCTTCAGTGATCTCAACATGCAAACATTCATAACTTTCTTCTAATAGTCCGGTGGTATTTAACAAATTTCTGCTTTTGTCCATTCTGCATTCTGTTTTAATGAAATTTTAAATGTACCAACTTAATTTCAAATCTATGAACAGAAATCCCTGAAAGGATTATTTGCCCTGTTTGGTTATTAATGCTAGTGTGAAAATATGTTATATTTTGAGGGGTCAGTGACACAAAGACGTAATTCCATTATTGCCATTTTGAGAAAAAGTGGTTTATGTGTCACTGAGCACTTGGGCCTTAAGGAGTTAAGACTAAGTTTTACTAGCCATTGACTTCAATGGGGTGTTGGGTGGAGTTAAGTCTTTGTGTTTCCTGGAAAGCCCACATTTTTCTGAACATTTTTATATCAAATACTCATTTTGGCAAAATATGGAGTTACGTCTTTGTATCACTGAACCCTCTATTTCATCTGCTCACTTGCAGGATGTTATAGATGGTCTGATCCTGAAAGGCCAGGATGTGGAGGAGAGTACCAGCGGTGCCGTCGTTCAGGTTATCAAGCGTCTGGAAGATGGATGGCTGGAAGGGTACTGTGATAGCAGGAAAGATGGCAAGCCATCAGGATTCTAAACATGGATCAGACCACACATGCATAGGGTAGTTTTAAAGCCCCACTGTCCTACTTGTACTTTCTTGCTCCCTCTATATAGAAAACAATGCCTAATCGGTGAACATTGGTCCCCCATGATCCTCTTTATCTTATGTTAATTGAGAGCTGAGTTGATGAGATAGCCACCTGTCACTGACCACGCTGTGTGGTCTAATCCCTCCTAGCCAAACTAGTACAGCTGGCCTTTAAAACAATTTCCCTTTGCTAATAGCTAAGGGAAGTTGTACGTATGTGTCTGGAATGTCAATGACCCACTTGTTGAAAGTTAATTGCGTTGAGATAAAAAACTATATCGAAGAACAGACAAACTGAAGCCTTTTGTCTTGCACTCATGAGAGTTAAACGCAAGAATGAACAGAAAGCCGGCAATCGGACAGTATAAAGGAACAAAATAATTTTGCTCTGTTTATTCTTGAGATTTACTCTGATGAATGCAAGATGAACAGCTTCAGTATGTCTGTATTTGTTACTATTCTTCAAGTTGTAGTACCAATCATCTCTTTTAAAACCATATCATTAGGACATAGAGCTAGTAAGTGATTCTATTTGTTAAATAATATTGAGACACACTTTTAGAGTCGCTGATATCATGAACAAATATGCCCTTTGCATTCCAGATGAGTCTTAATTGACTGGGCTTGAGCACACTAAGAATAGTCAGTATCGTTATGACCAGTACATTTTGCTAATCTTCCTCAGCTCTGATAGGATTGTGAAATGCAATCAAGTTCTGGTGACAATTTTGCCACTATCAACACTTCAGCAATTTTTTAATTTCGATTTTATCTCTATCTTATTTGAATTAATTATAGTTTTATTTCAATCTAATTTAATTCAACTTATTTATTTCATAAAATCATGTGAGTTAATTAACATTCAGAAATGTCCATACACATGTACATTCATAGTTGGGTCTACCCTAAACTGTATTTAAAGGCACAAATCCTCAATAATTCACTGAAGGATAGAACACATTTTCGCCATAACTCTGTATAACCTTCAGCTGATCTCATAATTGGAATTCCTGGATATAGTTGAAAAGGGGGAAGCTCCTGGTTATTGCAGAAGATATTAACATATTTAGATGTTAGGGACTTCATCCTTCATTCATTACATTTGTTTTATTTTTATATCTAGAAATCTTGATTTCCTTTTTTATAGAGGCTCCTACACTTCTTTTAAAGTACATGATTTATTACAATCAAATTCTGTCAATCTGATATAGGGTTACTCAGTATGTTTTGTTTGATGAAGTCTTTATTTCCATACATAAAGACCATTCCATGGTCCCATTCCTGACTCATGACCAGTCAAAGAATATTTACAGCACTATTCCAACAACAAAAATGCACACTTTAATATATATCAAATTAATGTTACAATAACAGTTGTTTTACAGGCTATGCATTATAATATGATAAGTTATCCATGTTTATTTGATCATCTATTACTTAACTAGAGAAAATGTATGCACCTGTACTTAAAAATATTACTTTTTTACTATTACTATTACTATTACTTTTATATGTACCCGTACTTAAAAATATTACTATTTTACTATTTCTATTGTATGCTTTCTGTGATGTGAATGGTGGGGATCAAAGATGAGGGAAGAATAAAAAAAATATTGTACCCAACAAGTTTGAGAGGATAAAGGAGGCCCCCCCCCCCCCCTTTCCCTGAGTTCTGGCAACACTTTCTGTATCTCTACCACCTCCTAAAAGACCTTAAGAATACAGGTTTACAATATTTTCTTTCTTTCTTTTTTTCAAATTCCACAGCTAGTGTTTAATGTGCATTTTGACTTCATTCTATTTTGAAGGTCATTAATTGTAATTATTTCAGATTTTCCAAGGCACATTCCTTATACATATATATTAAAGTCATGTTTTTCTACTTTTTCTATTCATGAATATTTAGAGGTGCCTCTATTGAGCCTTATGTAATTCTGCAAGTCCTGGATATTATGTATATATTGTTATGTCATGTATATCTCTAGATTAATTTTATCATACTTTATTCTACCTGAACAGCAAAAGGCATTCATGTATCATTAGTGTGAATTTATATCTCTAGATTAATTTTATCATACTTTATTCTACCTGAACAGCAAAGGGCATTCATTATCATTAGTGTGAATTGATTTATATATTGTTTATGCTGCTGCACTGAATATTGAATATTCTACCTTGCTTTCCTCAATTCATGATCGGTCTTTGTAAGACATTACTCTGTTGGTAAACTCTCTCTATATCTCAACCTTCTAGAGTCAAACCTGTCTATAGCGACCGCCAAAGGGAAATACAAAAAGTGGGCTTTGTAGACAGGTTCCTTTAGTACATGTTTCAATGAGAAACCGTTTTCAAGGGAAACAACAAAAAAAGGCCTTTGTAGACAGGTGGTCACTAAAGCAGGTTTGACTGTATGTACCAATCACCTGAAATATAAATTGTGTATAGCAACCAACGTAAAAAACCACAAAACCTCACAAAATCTGACTAGGTATCACTGGGACTCCAATTTCAGAGAAAAGGAGAGTGAAGTTAATAAAGAATAACTTTAAACTCTGTGCACCGAATCCAAATCGGATTTGGGTTTGGTTTGGGCATTATTCTGTGCAATCGTGTATGAGTTCACACATAGTCTATACTCACAAGTCACTTTTGTTAATTGAGAGTGCAATATCTCTTTGAAGCTCATGTTTTGAATAAAGTATAGCATCATTGAACCCCTAACACTGATAGAGAACAAAATATTCTTTACATGACTGATGACTCTTCACATATCTTTATCTTTATAACATGAACATGTGTAGGATCTTTGTTACACATACACAATTACCACTGTGGTTTAATGAAGTATATTTAAAAGGAACCTTCATTTTTTAACTCATGTACGATAGATTATGATGATTATGTTGTATTTTTTTAATGAAGTGGGTAATTGATGCAATCATGTAAGAGAATGTTTCGCTATGATGATTTTGAGTCGGTAATCAGTGGTGTTTTATATGTCTGTCTTTTTAGTATATATGTGGATTGATTATGTACCCTGTGACAATTTCTGTCGGTTCTTGTGCCATCTTGTGTAAAATCGTTATGCTGTTTATTCATACGACAGGGGTTGGATACTCTAGATCTTAGGGTTAGAATTTTGAATTGTGTACTTAATCTCATGCATGTTTTTCAATAATAAATTCAAAATAAGAGAGAACGGGTACATTGAGAAAATCTGATTAATATTCTTTTGGTAAGTGAAATTGTACTGAAATCAATTTTGAATTACGAATTACAAATATACTAAACATGAAATATATACCTCGATCGTCACACATTGCATTATAGAAAAACAAGTGTAATTTTGGTTTACCATGTTGAATATCTTCAATGATATATGGAAAAGAATTTGATAAACACACTTTAAAATAAGTAGAAATGGAACATCTGTTGCTGGTTATCATATTGGTGTATTTAAATTAACTACTAGAATCAAAAGGCAGCTGTGTACTATAAACAAATGTATAATCTAAACTTATGAAATATATACCTCATCATACACCTCAATACTGAAAAGTTCAAGGTTAACAATCTTGTATATCGGTATTACACTTGAATGTTAACAATTGAGAGTTCAAGTACTCCATACTTCCCATGTTGTTTGGAAGACCATAAATACCTATGTTGTTTTGGCTCACCTCTTGTGTATCTCCTTATGTAACTGTCTAAATCATCGAGAAAGTTACCTCTAGGTATTGTAGGTAAATGATAATACCAACATTCATGATTGACTCTGTATCGTAATACAAAACGTTCCTTTGAAGTTGTTTAAGAGTACAGGTACACTTCAAGTCTTGCAAAACATGTCGTGAATGCCACTAGAACTGCATTAATTTGTATTGGGAAGAATTTCAATAAACTTGTCTTTGCTTTCATATTGAATTCTAGTGATATGTTCCGAGGTCTATGCACATGTCTGATCAAACGTTCTGCATGCTATAATAGTTATGAGGATCTGAGATGTTCTGAGGTCACTGCGATGTCTGTGTCGATGTCTGAACAAGCGTCCACTGGCTATAATAGCCATGAGGATCTGAGATCTGGGCTAGGTTACTCTGACAAACCAAGTATTTTTGATCCACTTATATGTGGATTGAAAATACTTGGTGGAAGTGGTAAAGAGAAGTGGATTGAGATGGATGGGTCATAAGTTGAGAAGAGAATCTGTGAATAGAACGTGGGATCTGGAAGGAGATGGCATGAGAGGGAAAGGAAAAGGAATACAGCAGATTTAATCGAAAGAGATGGTGAAGAAAGAAAGCAATAAGGTTGGTCTAAATGAGGAGGATGCTCGATACAAGAAGAAATGAAGAGAGGGAGAGTCATCATGGCGCGAAGTCAGGAACCAATCATAAGAGGGAAATGCAAACTTTAATTATTGATGGTGATGACGATAAATTGATTGGTATCAAAGTGTGAAATCAGTGAATCATAACCTATCTATCCCCCCCTCTCTCTCTCTCTCTCTCCCTATCTATATATCGCTTTCCTCCTCTCTCTCTCTCTCTCTCTCTCTTCCTCTCTCTCTCTCTCTCTCTCTCTCTCTTTTCCCCTCTCCTCCTCTCTCTCCTCTCTCCTCCCCATTCCCCTCTTTTAATTTAAGTTCAAGGTATTTGGCCATTTGGTGTCTCTTGTTCCATATGTTACCAATTGCTGTGATATTAAGAACATAACTTTACACCATACCTATCATTTTACATTTTACTTGATATTTAGTTTGATCCAAGATCTAGTAAATGTAGGGCTTGTAAAAAAGATGTATATCAAAATAATAGAGGGCGCTGCTCGGCCGCGACCCGCTCATTATTTATGGCTCTGTTTTGTGGCATATTAATTGTTCCTTCTTTTTTCCACGTGTAGGCTCCCTCGTCACCATGATTGTGAGAAGGAACGTCTTTTCTCTGTATAAAAGTCGAGCTATTTGTTGAATTGAAAATCATTTAGAGTGCCATTTTCGCTTAAAATAGTTTATGGAGAAAAAAATTAATTAAAGAATATAAATAAACCGAAGACTTTATCAAAATGATTAGTCGTACTTATTTACTAATTGTTTAATAATTTTGTATAAGATTACTAATTTTTTAATAATTTTTTTATAAGATTACTAATTTTTTAATAATTTTTTATAAGATTCTCTTTATTTCTTCCATTTTCAAGATAACATATCATGGCAAGATATGATGTGGCATAAATAATCGTAATCATACATGATGAACGGAAGTTTATACATAACAAGAATGAAAAGACAAAACCTCCTCTGTATCCCCCCTCCCCCCTCCCCCTCCCCCTTCTATGAATGTACTCAATGAAGATAGGGAAATCAAAACAGATTTGGGAAATATTTATAAATTATCAAAATGATTACTTTGTTTCCTCCAATATTCCTCTTTGTACCGCAACATATATTTTTTCAAGATTTTCAAGATTTAAAAAAAATTATTGCTTCCATTTTTAAGATGACATAAGAGGACAAGATATGATAACATAACAAGATTTTAAAAAAGCATGGCAAAAAAAACAATCATAATCATATCTGTGATACATTTATAAAAAAGAAGGAAAAAGAAAGGAACAACAAAAATCTTCCCTGTCGTACTGCATGTACTATATGTTTCCAGCTTTTCTAAGAGACCGACTATAACACAAATTGATGGATGAGACCATCGTGTAATTTGAGAGAACGTGTCGGAAATGGGATCTCTTACTTTATAGGGACCGTATGTTGACGAGTAAATTTACATGGATGTACCTGTATATTCACGTTGATGCGCTATATCTAATTCCATATGGTAGGCAATGTGGAATAATAATTCATAATGTTAGTGGTAGTGGTTGTTTTACATCAAGCCCCTGTGGCTTTTACGGATACACCTTTTTCCATCCTATACTTTTAGTACATTTAATCATGTCTTCTTTATCTTTTTCTTTTTTTCTTTTTCAATGTATATATATATCTCAACGTATTTTTCTTTGCCTATAAATTACCACAATGTATAATGTCATTTTTACTGTGATTGGAATCAAATAAAGTTCAGTTCAATTCAATATCTGACTGCTAAGAAAGCATAAATGCTTGTTAGTAAGCAACCAGAGGACCGACGGCTTTAGGTCCTCTCCGAGGGAGGCTTGATAATGATGATGGATATATTACCATGACCTTCAGGCAGTATAGATTTTGTTTTCTTTGTTGTGAATACTGCATCGTTCAAGTTAAGGGTGATTGCTTAGGGTTAGGCTATAAAGAAGATCTATTATGATGTATGGTATGATGTTGAAAGGTTTATTATATAGGCGTTAAGAAAATGGTCTAGGAACGTGAGACGTATATAGCTGTACTTTATATTTTCTGGAACACCCGTTGTCATGTCAGAGTTGTAAATTCTCGCACTTTTATATATATATATATAATAGAGAGAGAGAGAGAAAGAGAGAGAATTTGATTTTATATGATAATGATATATGATTATTATATGACGTATGACATGATATGAATTGGTATGATATGATATGGCATTGTGTGATAAAATATGATATGATATGACATTATGTGATAAAAATATGAAAAATATCACATAGAACATAATGTGATATAATATGTGATTATGATATGATATGATATTGATATGTCCCATATTAATGACTGTATACATACAACAATGTAGACTAAGGTTACGTTCAAGTTCAAGTTTACTTGATTCGATACTTTCATTAAAAATATACAAAGGTAAACAAATATATAAAAGTACAATACCAATATAGGCCTATAACATGGGGATAACACAAGCGGAGAAGACAATAATGAAAGTATTTGGAGACGAGATAGGACAGCCGGGCCTTATGTAAAAGTCTGTCTCCAGTGATTGTATAGAAAACTATGTAAAGGTGTGGTTGTACATTATTTAAATTATTTATTTTTGATAAAAAGGGGGAAAAAGGGATATAATTTAATTTCACACATTCACTTTCTCCCATTCTCACAAATACACAAATATATTCAGAAAGATATGAGTGTGGTAGCACGATATGCCCAGAAATGTAAGAATATAATTCAACAGGATATGGTGAATAAATCTCATGATTTCCTACCAATTTTCTTGGCGCAGGAAAGAACGTGGTGATGGTTACAGTGCATCAGATCAAAAGTAGAGCAAACATATAACAAACATTTGATATTTTAAAGAATATTCCGACAGATGATGAATAACGCTTGGGACTCTTTCTTTCTCTACCTGTTTGTTAACATCACCCGTATATACAGTAGATTTGTCAAAAACGTCAGATTTTATTATTGTTGAATAATGACTTTTATCAGTGCCTGCATTATATAGAAGAGTATTATTTATTCAAATGTCTAAAATGATATAATATAGGCCTACATCTACTGTTTTCCCGTCTTATAGTGCACTACCATCACACATAATGATTTTGCAGTGATCTCTTATGTGAGTATAGAATAGACAACCATTGTTTATTATTGTCTGAAAACAATATTTTATTATTGGTGATATTATATATAAATATAAAGAGTCTGTATTGTTTGGGATGACTGATAATAATATGTACAACGTACCATAACTTAAATACGTTAAACAAAGAGCCTTTCATATTTTGTATTGAGTGCGTGGGAATGTTAAACAAAGATGGCTCGCCTAGACAAAGTATTTTGATATGATAATGATTAAAGGTAACAGAAAATAGGATAGGATATAAATGATATACAATATTAATGGGAAAGGGATCGGGTTACAATTGGGAGAGATGAGATGAGAGGGGGGGGGGGGGTTGTTTTGGTTTTATGAGCTTTTAAATGATGAGTATTTCTTGGAATTAATAATGCCATTTTATTTCATTTTCTTCAAAATTAATTCAGTCTGACACCCCCACATTTGAAATATTGTAGCGATGCTGCTGCGTATAGCATTTATTTGAGTATTATAATTGTATGTGTAAAAAATATATTTTTGTTTACTAAGGCTTCAGGTTGAAAGCAGCGGGTAGAAATCTATCTTATATTATATCCTTTTGAATTTGTTCCGTCTTTTGAAATTTGTGGTCACATATTTTGTGCCCCTGTCATGTCGTGATTTTAAGCCTATATTGGGCTCATACAAATAATTCAGGCCCACATTCTTTGACGCTATAGGTAAAAAGTCAAAATGAAAAGAAAAAACCTCATATTTGGCAACCTATCGATGGAATTCGTTCACTATTCAGAGCAGCCTGGCAAAATATGAAAATATCGCGGATGAGGTGCAAGACATTTCCCCGGCTCAAACATAATTTGTGAAGATTAAAAACCGGAGATAATGTAAACCCTCTCAAGTTCACACATTTAAGACAAGTTAACTCCCCACAGGAAACATAAAACAAAACACACACACCATCATCAGGATGATTACCTTTGATACCTTTGACAAATACATTTCAACTTCGTAAGGGGTCTACGGTCGATGACATTCTTACAACGAACTTTTTCGGAAAGCCTGCGCGAGGAGAGAGAGAGAGAGAGAGGGGGGGGGGGGGGGCAGGGGAGGGGAGAAGATCGAGGGGGAGGAGGGAGAGATGGAGAAGTGGGAAGGCAACGGAAAAAGATGATTGTACCCCCTTCCACATCCTCAACATCCTCGAGGGCTGTCTTCGGTTCTTTCGCGTTCCGTTTACTTCGATAGACCATAGCCCCCATGTCAACAGTGCCCCCCTCAACAGCTATATCCCCACTATGCCACTAACCGTAGTCATTTATGAGACATTAGGTTATTTACCACATTTACGATTCTCATTGCAAGTCGTTTTAATCGGGCGTTTCCACGGCGACTTCCTTTATTTAATTGAACGTTTCAAACCTCGCCAATTATGAATTTTGGCTAAGTTATTACAAACCTCACAGAGGGAAACGAAGCATTTCTTTGCTGAATCACCCTTATAATTATTTATGTTTTGAAATTTGACCAGTACTTTGGCAAACACTGGGCTTCATCTCCATAAAGGAAATGGCCTAATCGGGGGGGGGGGGGTGAAAGCCCTCGTCAGCCCCCTCTGTTTGGATGCCCTGCAAGAGTTTTTAAAGCCTATCTGCACTAGTTTGGCCAGGAGGTATTAGACCTCCCAGCGTGGTCACTGGCAGGTGGTTATCTCATAAAAAGGGGACCATGTGTGACCAACTTAGGCATTGTTGGCCATTTAGGGGGCGCAAGTAGCTACAAGTAGTGCAGTATACCGCTTTAAACAAAAATTCAGCAGATCTACCGCGCACTGGACTAGTGCGCAGCATGCACACTGTTGCTCGTAAATTTGATTAAATATCTCTTACCTCTTTACATAACATGAGTGTTACAATAGGGTTTATTCGTGACAGATAAAGTTTATGACCTTCTCAGAACTTTCCTGATCAGTCTCTATGTCTCTTTCGATTGATCAATAAACTTCTGAGAAGAAACAAAAACAAAGATTATCTATCAAGAATAAATTGCCATGATCATTTCATGAAAAGAGGTAAGAAACTGTATGGGCAATAGTGCATTTCTGTGAAACAAAAGAAATCACTTGGGTATAATGAATGACGAAGATGTTGGTCTAAAAGGAGATATGAGTAACAATGATTCACCAACCTGTAATAGGTTTCTATCAATCATCAACTTACGAAAGCACTCTGTTTGCTTTAAGTCTCGATCTTCGCATAAATTATGACAAGGGGGAAATGAATGACATCAATCATTTAGTAAGCCGTTGATAAAACAAAGCAGTGGAACCCTCGTAACCTCTTCCACACTTTTCATGCCCAGAAATAGATAAATCTTAAAGCCCCTCTAGAGTGTTGGAAGCCCAAAATTCGCAAAAAATGTAATAGCAACATTACACTTAAATTGTATCATAATGTGAAATAGGATGTCCTTTAAAGTTGATACTCTAAGCAAATAAATGTCCCTTAATTTGTTACCTACGGCAAGTATATGTTATTTTTAAGTTTTTCAATTACTTAGTATATCACACAAAAATTCTGTCTACTCGAAATCTTCAATTGAAATGTCTAAAATATCCGCCTCTCTTTGCATAGAAAATCAGTCACGACGCTGGTCTACTATTTATGACCTCACGTCCGGGAGAGAGTATATTCACGTACCCGGATGTTCCATAGCAAACATGTGCAGAGTGATACGATTTTCTGCATATTTTTGTTTCAAAGGCTGAAAAGTCTAATAAATCATAATTCTATGTACAATTCTTTACCTTCCCCTAGTACTTCATAGTATTAATATCAATTCCCCTTTTAAAAATTATGACATATACATGCCAACGATGTGCTATTAGTCGATATTTTCACCATGTAATTTTTGTTTTGGTGTTGAAATCGGCCCAGGCACGGAGTGAACAGTAGCTGTCTACCCATGCACAGTTCATTACCATACACTACAGCGATCTCCCGATGGTTTCTTCTTCCTTTTTCCCATGTCTTTCGCCTTCCTTGGCCCTGAACATCCTTCATCTACCAATTCTGACACCGGTAGTCAGGAGCAAGTCTTTGTTAGTTGTTTTTCTTAGCTGGCAACGTCGCTTTCATTCTCTTGCAATTGCCGATAAACATGAGCGCATGCACGTACGTTCCATCACAAGCATTAAGCAGCGCCTAGAGCAGCGGCTTGGTCTTACCTCCCGATTCTGCTCGCTCCACGAACGTTCATGCAAGAGCCCGGCAAGAGCCGCATCACTCGCCAAAATATTATAGAGGAAGCACGCTTGCATGATCTCGTTCAAGTTTGATATTTTACAACATAAAATGTTTAACTGGTACTGTATCCTTTTTTGAGGCAGTCACACACATCTATGATAAGTACTATCATAGTTCTAGACCTATTCGTTTTACAAAACTGCTCATGTACATCTGATGACAATATAATGCATCCGCCTATTCATAAGTGCACGATTTAACTTTAATTCCTAAGCAGTAAACTCGTCTTAAATCTCACCAAATAGGTGAATATGAGGATATAAAAAGAAATCAGCGACTGGAAAATGTTGCTTCGTTATTCTTCATTCAAATGAAAACAGAAAATCCATTAAATATCCTTAACAACAACAAATCTAAGCTCTGACAGGATAGCATTTACGTAGGGATATCACTGCCATTCACTCTCACTGAGCCCATGACTCCCGTTCGTGACGTCACGGATAGAGGCCTGACTCTACGTGCACTTCCGGGTTTCAGACTTAGATATTTTGGTAGAGTTTACTCGAATAAATTCATTATTCTAAACTTGTTTTGTCGGGTTGACACCATTTGGTGTTATCATGGGGGTTAAAAGCTTTCTATTTATGTAATTATCTCAGTATTTGGGATTGTCTTAGAGTATCAACTTTAACAGTTTAAGGCACACTTCTGCAAAGGTTTTCCTCCAAAAAAATGTATTTGAAGATAAAAGAATACATAATTTTGGTTTTCTGTTGTACGCAGGTGCGACGCAAATAAACCTAAATTTTGTATTCTTTCATCAATATTCGACTTCAAACACATTTGTTTTGAAAATCCTAGCAGAAATGTGTCCAAATGACATCCTCTGTCAAATTATGATACAATTCAAGTGACATTTTGCCCTCAAATGTTTAGGGCTCCCAACACTTTAGAGGGGCTTTCAGAAGAGGAACCAGAGCAGTGATCACCTTTTTACCTTTTAAGTGACTAAGCTTTAAAGAAAAAAGCTTTAAAATTGCATCATGGATAAAACGTGGGCCTAGCGTTGATGAACTGTTTAAGTCTCACCTCCCTGGTTTAAAGGTACTATGTCCCATTTGCAGGCCAAAAAAATGAAAAGGTTAAATTCCAATGGCATTTGAAAGATAATACTAATTTAGAACTTCCCTAAAAAAGGTGGGGCTTGAAAATGTCTTCAAGTGAGAAAATAACGACTATTATATGTCAAATCGACTTAGGAGCTATAGAGCCAATAAGTAGTAGTCTTGATTTTCAGACCATTGTACCGAATGGTCATACGTTTTATGCAGCGCAAAGCTTCAATCAGTTTAATTTTGGCCATCACAAGAAGTGGGTTATTGATGTAGACAAATGCTCATGTGCCCTTTACAGCCCATTTTATGTATGTTATTACCAAAGAAGAAAAAAAGCCAGTCAGTCACTCAGTAGTGTCTGACAGTGAAGTCTAGCAAGTAAACGGATTTCCTTGCATAATTTGAATATTAGGACACTGCTAACGTTTAAATTTCACAGATGAACATACATGACATATTCATAATTCCTGCAAAGTTCTACAGAATTTGAGGTTGGCTGCAAAAGGGACATACCTTTAACAGTCCTCTTATACAATGGTGTCCCACGTGTTTACTGCTTTCTAAATACGTCACTGCAATGGATTCTGCATCTTGCTTATCTCTATATCAACTTGAAAATGTTAATGTGGGTACAAGTGTTTCATCTTAATGATTATAATATCATAATCAAAAGTATTTATACTTTCATGTGACGCCTTTAAAAGGTGTATGGCCAAATTGTATGTACAGTACACGTTTTGTTGTGATGGGTTCCTAGCTGCAACAACAAAAATATTTATACTAAGGTATACACTATTATTATCATAGTGTATACCTTAGTATCTTTAGTATAATATACTAAAGATACTCATTGTTTGCCTCAGATTCTAAACAAAATCCTGGATTTAGCTGCAATCATAATTATAAACCTTGAGGTCAGTCAGGAATCCCATGAATTTTAGTGAAGCCGATCGCCTGTCTGATTATCAAGATATTTATGATTGAAATTAAAAATATCAAAACTGTTTGCCAAATAGTTTTCAATAACAATATCGTCTATTGGGGGAAAATGAATATGGTAAAACGGGTCACTTAAAGATTTTGATCATTTTGAAGCGCAATTTGTGTTTCACTGATGATAATTAATTTTAAAAATTCGTAGTTTTCCTATTTCTAATCTGATTTTGCTCAAACTGTCACTAACTTGTTTCTCTCATTTTCTGCTTTAATTAAACTTATTTAATATCAGGCGGACTTCCCCTTTAATTATCTGGTATTCATGATACTGTAATAAGCCATTTTCGTAATGTAACAAAATTTAATGCACAAGTCTTTGTGAAGTGCCTCAATACAAATTATTTCATTCACCTGATAGGAATAATAGTATTTCAATGGTCAGAATGCAACTGCATATATTAAGTGTTGCTAGGTAGGTCAAGCCATAATGTCTGTCCAACCTGGCAACAACTAATGTATGAAGTTTGGATTCTGTCTATTGAATTACTATTATTCTTATCAGGTGAATGAAATAATTTGTATTGAGGCACTTTACAAAGACTTATGCATTAAATTTGGTTACATTACGAAAATGGCCTATGTAGTTAATTTCAATGTAGTATACCATATCCTAACATTAAGTGACAGAAGAGCAATTACAACGATATAAGTCCAGCTGTGATTGGAATGGCTGTTAATTATACAGGTGTTTTATAGTGTTATATAACAATACCATTTCTGACGAGTCTCTCGTTTATCTCAAGCACAAACACATCGATTTTCCATCCGGTTATCTTGGCTATATTGATAGTCCTGTCTGAAACTGAAAGATAACTGCATCACCTGGTTTACTAGCAAATCCGTTATATAACAATTTTGGTATTAAAGAGAGGCAAGTAAAATCTATTATCTTTTCAGCTGAAATCATTTCCTTGGTGGATAGTGATTTTTTACAATTTTGATATATTTGGATGCCCCTGTGGATGTTTTATAAGCACTAGAAAATTTAGCCCTTAAAACACTTCTGCTTTCGAGAAAAATTTAATATAAAAATTTACCAGTGCTCCCGGTAAATTTTGATAGATATCAAATAGCGCCTACGGCCGTACAATAGTAGCTGTGACCATGAAAATCTCAGAATATGTAGATGGATATATAATTTTTAAACGGGAATAGCTAATCGGTCGATTTCAGTCAAGAAACATTGTTTTATAGCTTTACTAATATATTGACCTTGAGAGGGAGCTATACAACGTAAAGAGGTTATTATTTACAATTTCATAACTTTAGACTCGATTTCAACCGCGATAACGATCACTGAATATTGTAGGATCGCATATGCTTCTAATATGTTCATTTGAACAAAATTCATGACTCCATACCGAAACTTGAGAAGGTTGAGTTCTGGGAAGAGGTAACAAATAATTTGTGAGCGTCATCATTGTTATTATGCAAGGGTGGAAGAACATCAGATTAAACATGTTCCCTGAAAAGCATGGCTCTTCAAATGCCTTCATATTCTAAATATGACATAAAATACGTAAAAATCGGGGGGGGGGGTAGGTTTTTTTCGCCATGTGCTCGTGTAGTCCCATATACATCATTTTGTGTACAGTGCTTGTAACTTTGCCAAGCTTTGGCCAAATGTCTCATCATTTTGATGATTCCAGAACCTTGCAATACACACGAATACTTATATACTAGATGATCAACCTTTTCTGATACATTCCACAATGCAATCACATGACCAGAACTCAACTTTATCTCATCAAATCAGCTCTCAATCAACATAAGAAAAAAAGGGAACATGGGGGATCAACGAGTACCGCTTGTTGGCTGTATAGAGGGCGTAAGTAGCTATAAGTAGTGCAGTCACGCTTAAATGAGATAGAAGCAACTTCTTAACTATCTGCCAGTTGGCCGTTTTTGACCGCAAATGTGATGTCATATAAGTGACCCCCTTTTGCACTCTTGGTAATCTATCATGCACTATGGCACCTCACTGCATTTGAAAATTAGCTAATAATTATATTGTCGTAAAGATAACCATCTCAAAACAATCTTGCCAATTAAAAAGTAATGGACCAATTAAATAAATACAGAGACACAAAGATACACACGCGAAAGTAAATCAAAGCAGTTACTATATACAACTGGAATAATAAGATAGTGATAATTTATGGTATCTGTAAACACTTCTCTCTCTCTCCCGATCACGCCTATTCCCCCTCTTACCTTTTTTGTCTCTCTCTTTTTCTTTCTCTTTCTTTCTCTCCCCCTCACCTCTCTCTATCCCCTCATCTCTATCCCTCCAGTCCCTCCCCCTCTCTCTCCTTTCTTCTCTATTTCCCTACCTACCTTCCCTCCCATCACTTCCACCTCTCTTCCTCGCCTTCTCTGTCGGTCTATTTGGCTGTCGGTCTAGTTGATGATATCAATAAATCTGATTGCGATTGAATCAGATCAAATCAATTCATTTTTTTATGAAATTTAAATTATTGGGATTAGAATTAGAATTTAGATTTAGAATGTTATTGACTCTTTGACCCCCTCTAGCGAGTAAATCTTGTTAATTTTTTCAGCTAAGAAGTGCATCTAGTTTCAAAAAGTTCTGTCATGTGCACAGCACTTGGAAAGTCTTAGTCTTACAAAGCTTTTTAGGTAAATATAAACATCTCTCCCTTTGAAAATATGAACGAACAAAATTATATTAAAAGTCATCTCCATCAGTGGACAGGCAGAGTAAGCACTTTATTAGTCAAGTATACATGTTAATGGCAGTTTTAGGGAACTACGCCATCTACGGCGAGACAGAGAAAGTTCAGAGAAAGTGTTTTCGGAGTTTCGAGGCCAGTGGAAAGGCATATTAGTTTTCAACCTCTAGTTATCTGTTTAACCATTGTTTATCACGTTTTGAAGACTGTTACCATGGAAATGTGTTGTACCACAAGATCAAGGATGTGTTGGACCTGTGCAAATTCATTTGGAGGCACGGATGTGGCAAATAAAGGCGTTTAAATAATGCAAACTTTCGGTGCACGAGACCTCAGTCATTTTACGTCACATGTGTGTGGTACCGTATACCTGCCAGTACTCGGACAGCGGTCTGATTATGACGTCACAATGCTTTTCGATATGGAACAAGCGCGTTAGGCCATTATACGCACGCAATGCGCGCAAAAATGGAATGGGGTGCTCTAGCTCTGTGCGCGTGCACGAGTGAGAGCGATTCCCGTGTAGAATTTTACACTGATGGCCGAAATTTTACATCTGAATTTCAACTACTGACCTGTTTTTTCTGCTTGAGCATGCAGTAACGGTGGTGAGTAAACTTTATTTTCGTTTCAAAATCGTCTTTTTTTCCCGAATTACTAATCATTGCCGTAATTTTAAGGCATTATCGGAGAGACGATACGGTAGATGTTCTCTGCTTCACTGCTGGGCTCCGAATGACGTTTATGGGCGAATTACGTCAGCTTTTCCGTCAATTGGTCGTAAGCTGGCGCTCTATTATAGAAACCCGGACACTATACTGTGTACCGTAATATGGTACAGTCAGTGCCGTATACTGTACCGTATATTGATTTACGTCCTCAACGATAAATGTTTTATAATGTAATGAAAAAGTTCATTGGAGATCATGTTAAGTTATGTCTATCAAAGTTAGATCTAGAATCTACATCTATCATGTTAATGAAAACATAGAATTAAGATCTAGATCTAGATCTAACTGTTAGATCTGGACTCTAGACCTATGACTTGATGTTTATTATAGGGGCCACAGAGCGTTTTTTTTTTACGGGGAGGGGGCTGCATGGAGCCCCCCCCCCCCGGCCCTGTATTATAGGCCCTAATATATCAATTGATGATGATGATGATGATGATGATTTTTACATAAAATATTGTAATATTGCCTGAATATGAACTAGACTTCTAGATCTAGATGTAGGGTCTAAGTTTTGTAAGGAGTTTTTAAAATTTGATCCTGCATTGATCTGAGTGGTTTGTTAACTAGTTTTGATATCATGGTTTCGATGATGAGTGCGAGTTAAAAATTGTAGGCCCTAACGTAATGATTCTGAGAACTATTTCAGTTTTCAAAATCTTTAGTGGCGGATCCAGGATTGAAAATTGGGTGGGGTGGGGGGGGGGGGGCGCAGCCGGAAAATTTGAAAAATAGGCGAAGGGAAGGAGACCGAAATTAGCTAATATTAGAATGTGTGCATGCCTATGTTCAATACGTGGTTTAAAAAAATATATATATATAGTTTTGAACATTTGAATGATTATTATATTCTGCCTTTTCTTTTCAGAAACAAGTTTCTAGTTGGTGGCCCCTGGCGAGTCCCTTTTCCGAGTTACCCGTTCTCGGAGATTAACATCCCGCTCACTTCAAGGTAAGAATCAATCACCTCTCTTTATAAAAAAAAAACATAACAAGAAATTAATATATAGTTTTGAACATTAGAATGATTATTATATTCTGCCTTTTATTTTCAGAAACAAGTTTCTAGTTGGTGGCCCCTGGCGAGTCCCTTTTCCGAGTTACCCGTTCTCGGAGATTATAACATCCCGCTCACTTCAAGGTAAGAATCAATCACCTCTCTTTATAAAAAAAAAACATAACAAGAAATTAATATATAGTTTTGAACATTAGAATGATTATTATATTCTGCCTTTTATTTTCAGAAACAAGTTTCTAGTTGGTGGCCCCTGGCGAGTCCCTTTTCCGAGTTACCCGTTCTCGGAGATTATAACATCCCGCTCACTTCAAGGTAAGAATCAATCACCTCTCTTTATAAAAAAACCATAACAAGAAATTAATATATAGTTTTGAACATTAGAATGATTATTATATTCTGCCTTTTATTTTCAGAAACAAGTTTCTAGTTGGTGGCCCCTGGCGAGTCCCTTTTCCGAGTTACCCGTTCTCGGAGATTATAACATCCCGCTCACTTCAAGGTAAGAATCAATCACCTCTCTTTATAAAAAAAACATAACAAGAAATTAATATATAGTTTTGAACATTAGAATGATTATTATATTCTGCCTTTTATTTTCAGAAACAAGTTCTAGTTGGTGGCCCCTGGCGAGTCCCTTTCCGAGTTACCCGTTCTCGGAGATTAACATCCCGCTCACTTCAAGGTAAGAATCAATCACCTCTCTTTATAAAAAAAAACATAACAAGAAATTAATATATAGTTTTGAACATTAGAATGATTATTATATTCTGCCTTTTTATTTTCAGAAACAAGTTTCTAGTTGGTGGCCCCTGGCGAGTCCCTAATTCCGAGTTACCCGTTCTCGGAGATTAACATCCCGCTCACTTCAAGGTAAGAATCAATCACCTCTCTTTATAAACAAAAAACATAACAAGAAATTAATATATAGTTTTGAACATTAGAATGATTATTATATTCTGCCTTTTATTTTCAGAAACAAGTTTCTAGTTGGTGGCCCCTGGCGAGTCCCTTTTCCGAGTTACCCCGTTCTCGGAGATTAACATCCCGCTCACTTCAAAGGTAAGAATCAATCACCTCTCTTATAAAAAAAAACATAACAAGAAATTAATATATAGTTTTGAACATTAGAATGATTACTATATTCTGCCCAGTGGCGGACCCAGGGGCGCAACTGGCGTACGCCCCCCCTTTTTTTCCTGAAAACCACTCATGGATTAACATGCAGTTAATATCATATTTTGTTTTATCTACGCCCCCCAATTTTTAAAATTGTTGGGGTGCCGGCCCCCCCCCCCCTATTTTCAAATTTTGGGTTCGCCGCTGCTGCCTTCTCTTTTCAGAAACATGTTTTTAATTGGTGGCACCATTTTGCCCCATGACCCAAGAAAATTAAGTTTTGAAAATAATACGTCAACAAAAGATATAATTACGTGTTCATCTCAATTTCTTTCCATACAGATGCCGAAGTCAAAAACTGGAAGCAGGAAGACGTCAACAATGCCCTGAGGAGAGTGGACCTTGGTGAGCTCTCCATACGAGAAGCTGCTACCGCGTATGGGGTTCCCAAGTCTACTCTCCATGACAAACTCATTCACAAGTCCCCCTTCGTCAGTAAGCAGGGCCCTAAGCCATACTTGACGAGGGCAGAAGAGGAGGTAATTTGCACGTGGGCAATCCAGATGGCCAGGATAGGAATGGGCCAAACAAAGGACGACATCAAAAACGTAAATTTTCATATAAATTATTTTGTTATTATTGACAATTGAAATACATTTAATAGCAATATATACATGTAGCTTTCTCTTTAAATGTTTCCTTTTCTTTTTCATAACAAGTTTCTCTGAAGTTTCTTTGTTGGACTTCGATGTTGGGAAAAACATTATGATTTAATTTTAGGAATATTTCAATCTTAAAGGGCTATGATGAATAAGTTATGGATATCTGCAGATCAGTATACAATCATCTCCATTATAATATACTCACTGCAGCAGAAGCGAATGAAGTATGTATGGGTGGGGGGGGGGGGGGGTAAGTGGCGGCATATACGCCTATTTATAAGATGGATGTGCACCTCAACCTATTGAAGTAAAGAAAGCGGGTAATACATGATACCAGGCTGATATCGTTTTGAAGCTATTATTTTTTTAGTGTTTCTTTTGGGCCCCTTATCAGGTCCTACCCTCCGGGTTTTTTCGTGATGACATGAAATTTCACTATGATATTACAGGTTGTGAAACAAACTCTCGACAAAGACGGACGACCAAATCCATTCCAAACAACAACCAGGTGGGTAATACCTTAATATTTACATCATTTGTGATAATCTCCAACTTACAAATTTCAAAACCGCCGATATTACTCCTTTTTTCTTTTCGAAAAAATTATTACTATCCTGTATTGTGTTCGGTAGAAACGGTTATGTTGAACCAAATTCCTTTTTACCCAATGCACAGATATGCCTTGTTTTACACATTCTGTTTTCAGATTTTCTTTTTGTAATCCAATACAATAAAATCAATAATAATAATAATAATAAAACTAATAATAATGATAATAATAATATTGTTTCATTTACCCAGGGTAGCAATTTCAGTTCTATAAGCGGGCCCTGCATAACATAACATCCTGTTATTACCCCCAAACGCTTTGCTAGAAGGCAGCTACAGGTACAATTTTTTAAAGTTTTTGGTATGACTTGGAGTGGAATCGATCAAACCCACGACCCTCCCGTCCAAGAAGCAAGGTGAGCTACGTACGGGCGCTCTAAACAAAAGTGAGCGAACATGTCATTCGCAATTCCCATGAAGCTCAGAGCGTTCACACACTTGAGTTTGAGTATTTCTTTTCAATTTGTTTTTCTTCAGGAGACACATGGTTTTCAGGATTCCTAAAGAGGAACCCACGACTAAGCCTGAGGACGCCGCAGGCAATCGGCAAGGAGAGGGCCATTGTCACAGCGGCACAATTAATAAATGGTTCGATGAATTTGAATCGTATCTTAAGGAAGTGAACGCCACGAGCATCCTCACCGAACCGAACAGGATGTTCAACTGCGACGAGAGCGGCTTTGCATTGGGGGGGAAAAGCGGGAAAGCGAGTCCTGGCAGAGAAGGGAAGTAAGGTAGTACATGTCGTTAAGTCATCTGATAAGAGCCAGTCACGGTTCTGGCTACTGTGAGCGCGACAGGAACCTTCCCTCCTCCCCTCATAGTGTTGCCTGGCATAAGGGCAGAGTACCATTACGGCCACATGGTGGGAGCACCGAAGGGGGCATTCTTTGGAAGAACCGAAAGCGGATGGATGGACTCGAAGACATTTCTTGGCTTCGTGACTAATTTGTTCCATCCGTTTTTGGTTCGAAACAAGATTCCCCTGCCGGTGCTCCTGCTTGTTGATGGGCACTCAACGCACCAAAGTCTGGAGGTAGCAAGATTTTGCCATGAAAATGGAATCATCCTATATCGTTTGCCGCCTCATGCTACGCATCTCCTTCAGCCTTGTGACGTCTCCGTTTTCAGGTCACTGAAAGCGGAGTGGTACAAGGCTGAGAGGCAGTATCGCATTGACCATCCGGGCAACTTGTGACAAAACGCCTCTTTGCCTCGGTATTTAGAGAGGCTTGGAAAAAGTAGCTGCGAAACCATCGCTAGGGGTCAATGGTTTCAAGGCTGCTGGCCTGTACCCCTTTACGAAGGAGTACAAGACCGCCCATCTGTTGCCATCCACTTTGTATAACCTGGCCAGTTATAGTACTACAAGGGACGATCCTAGTACAAGTTCTAGTAGACAAGGGACCCCTTCACCTAATATCGATGATAGGGACAATCCTAGTACAAGTTCTAGAGACCAAGGGACCCCTTCATCTAATCTCGATGATAGGGACAATCCTAGTGATGCAGGTGAAATAATAATCCATCTCACCGAGCGTCCACATGACGAAGATTTTTGTTTCACCTGCCCTCAAAAAGTCAACTCAAATCCAGAAGGTAGATGTTACCAGAAATGGAAAAAAGAGAAAGGTATATCCATCTGTTGTTAGCGGAGTGCTATTCATCGGTGAAATGGAGAAGAAAAAAGAAATTGAAAAGGAAGAAACGGCAATAAAACGAAGAAAAGTTGAAGAAAAGAGAAAGGAAAAGGTAGAGAGAGAAGCCCTACAAGAGGCACAAAAGAGAGAAAGGAAGAGAAAAAGAGAAGAAGAGAAGAAGAGAGGGAAATTAAAAGAGTAGAAATAGAGGAACAAAAGAGGGAAGCTGAAGAGAAAAGGAGAAGAAGAGAAGAAGAAAAGGAAATGAAAAGGGTAGAGAAAGAGGAACAAAAGAGGGAAGCTGAAGAGAAAAAGAGAAGAAGCGAAGAAGAAAGAGAAATGAAAAGAGTAGAGAAAGAGGCTCAAAAGAAGCGACGCGGAAAGGCTACAGAAAAAAGCTTGCGAGTTGAGGACGATTCGGAGATTGTGGATCCAGATATTTGTTTTAATTGTAAGGAAATGTATGATGAAGATGAGGATTGGGTAGGATGTGATTTTTGTACCAGATGGCTACATGTGAGGTGTACAGAGTTACACAATTTAAGCACTGAAGAACTTGAGCTAGTAGCATATAGATGTAGGATTTGTAAAGGGAGACGAATCGGGGAAATAGTACAAAATGAATCTTAATGTTTTTATTGTATATATAAGGACGATTGTTTTTCTTCAATAAACCGTAGAAAAGAGGGCAATTGTAACTCATCAAGAAAAGGGAACTGAGTTATAATCATTGTTCTCGGTCAATAAAAAGTCATTGTCATTATCATTGAAGATATAAACCGGGATATAATTGTAACAGTAAAAGACTCTTCAATTTGACCTAAACATTGTTTTGTTCTTGCATGACGATATATGTTTGAAAGTGAACTCTCTAGATGTAGACCTAAACGAATGAATTGGCCACTCTACATTTAG
>JAVYIG010010794.1:0-66156 GCA_035222895.1 Strongylocentrotus droebachiensis
GGTCGTTGCTAACGGGTCGTGCTACGCGGGCTGTGATTGGTCCGTTATAGCAATCAGTGCGGCGCGCCATTTTGTTTGTATCCGCTTTCACATCCGAGTTCCAGATTTGCGTTCGTCTTATATTCTCCGTTAACGACTTCGAGTAGCTTGATTGTACATCACATATCCATAATTTGTTGATCAAGAGTAAGAACATTATTATATTTTATACATTTTGAGAGTGACAAGTTGCGAAAAAGTCTACAACGTCGTTACAATGCCAGGTTTTGTACGTGAGCAGAGCCGTGGGATGGTACCTGGGTGCACCAACGCAGTCATAGTAAAAATACTTTGAACCTCCTGTGAGAAAGAAAACAGTATGGGAATTAAGTATAAAGCAAGTTCATAATGTGGTTACAAATAATTGCCCAGATGTATACAAAACAAGATAGGTGACAAGCAGTGTTATGTAAGGGGGAACAAAAAGACTCCGGGTCCACCATGAATAGGCATTGTCTAGTGCAGGTGTCTCGGCACTATGTTGCAGTTCACTTAATCTGTCCAATTACAACTCTATACATTTACAACATAATAACTTTTGAAAGACTAAGTCCACACATTGAAACCTCAGAAACATAATGGACAGACTATGTTTGACCATCAGGCCAAATTTCAGCCTAATCTGAAAATCTCTTCATAGTGGTTGCTATGGCCTTTTGATTCACCCTTCTATTGATTTCCCTGTGGTTTGCTTGCTCCGCATGCTTGAATAGCCCCAAACTTTAAAGCTCTCTTTCTCACAATTTAATACCAGTAACATCCCTCACCAGCTCTTTTCATTCACTAAATTGAAAGGGTTAGGAAGCTTCAATTTGGACAAGTAATATACCATTTTAATGAGGAGAACTTCTTCTTTCATAATCAGATGAAATCAGGAAAATAATTTTTTGCAACTTTTTGGTGGTTTTGTGGTGCCGGGTGACATATTTACTTCAAAAAATGACCTACCAGTGTACCAGGCCCTGTTTCACAAAACTTTTGATGACACTCCCGCCGTTTTGTTTGTTTAGTGTTTCTCTGTTTATTCAATTCCACTTGGAAATGAGCAGTACTTTCTCTTTTAAAGGTACATGTAATACAACATTTTGGGAAATTTTGATAATTGGCTAGAAAGTGATTCTTTACAATTTTGATATATTTGGATGCCCCTGTGGATGTATTATAAGCACTAGAAAATGTAGCCCCTATACAAATTTACCGGTGCTCCCAGTAAATTTTGATAAATTTCAAATAACGCCTACGGCCATACAATGGTAGCTGCGACCATGAAAATCTCAGAATATGTAGTTGTGATATATCATTTCCAAACGGGAATAGCTAATTGGTCGATTTTAGTCAAGAAACATTGTTTTATAGCTTAATTAATATCTTGACCTTGAGAGGGAGCTATACAACATAAAGAGTTTATTACTTACAATTTCATAACTTAAGACTCGATTTCGACCGCGACAACGATATTGTAGGATCGCATATGCTTCCAATATCAGGCCTGATAAAAAACAGAATTAAATCGGTTTCCTGATTTTTCCCTGATTTTTTTTTTTCTTCCCGATTTAAAAAAAAAAAAAAAATTCATGACCCCATACCAAAACTTTGTATTACATGTACCTTTAATATTATGCTTGTTATTTCTATCAGGGCTGAGATTGCTTCTGTCAAGGCCAGTTTTGCTGCCAAGCAGGATGATCTGGTCAACAAAGATAAGACCATTAACCAGGTGAGTGGAGAGTGAGAGATGATGATGATGAAGATTATAGGGGTGGTGATGATGGTGATAAAGATGGTGGTGCTGGTGCTGGTGGTGGAGGAGGAGGTGCTACTGGTGGTGGTGGTGGAGGAGGAGAAGGAGGAGGAGGATAATATGATGATTTGATGATGATGCTGCTAAGGATGACTGAAAACTAAAGACGACAGTGAATCAGATAGTGGCAATGTTGATGATGATGACGAGGCTGATGCTGAGAATGTTGGTGGTGGGGTGGTGGTAATTATGATGGGTAGGAGGAGGAGAATGAGAATGATGGTGGTGGTGGTATAGACATTTATGGCGATAGTGATGATGATGATATGGTGATGATGATGCTGTAAACTAAAGACAACAGTGAATCAGATATGCATGTAGTGGCAATAATGATAATGATGATGAAGCTGAGAATGTTGGTGATGGTGGTGTGGGGGTGGTGATAATGACATTGATGGCAATAGATATGATGATGATGATGATGATAATAATGGATGTGATGGTAATGATGATGGTGGTGGTGGTGATGAGTTTGATGATGATGCTGCTAAGGACGATTAAAAGATAACAGTGGCGATGTTGATAATGATGGTAATGGTAATTGTGAGGTGGTAGAAATAATCATTGTGGTAATTATGACAGAAGGGAGGGTCATTGTAGTGATAATGATATTGTGTTGATCATGAATGTGTGAGAGAGAGAGAGAGAAGAAAAAAGAGAGAGGGAGAAAGAGAGAGTAAGAGAACGAGAGAGAGAGAGATAGAAAAGAGAGAGAAGCATTTCAGAGTAATTATATGCATGGCATCCACTGAGAGTGAAAAAGAAATATAAGGATGGAGAGAGAGTGATTTGAAAAACAACCACTATTGAGAAGAGTTTCAAGATGAAGAAGAAAGATTAAATTCCATGCATCGTTTCATCCTACTTCTCCAGGTAAAGAAAATCGGCCGTCGATACAAAGCTCAGTATGAGGAGGTCAAAGGTCAATTGGACAAACTCCAAGAGGAGGTCGATAAGGAGAAGACTGCGACCCCACAGCCTGACCCAGAGACAGAGGCACAGATCAAAGCCTTAGAGGGAGCAGTTACAAAACTCACAGAGGTAATGTTGATGATATACTAATGTTTGGAACTGAAGTTGTTCATATATGGCAATTGTTAATATTCCGTGAATAGTACGTCTTATCTGTAGGATCTCCATGTTTTAGTGATGTGTGGCTTTTTACTATGATACTTAATTGTATATCATGCTGATTTAGTACAGAGAACGGTACAGCCAAGTGATTTTATTGTATGTATATGAAAAGTATGAAAATATCAGCCCATTGAATACTGAGCCTTAGATAACTTGCGATAGAGTCAATGGAAAATGTGTATTGTACTTAAAATCACATTGTGTTTAAAGGCATCGTTTAACAATGTTATATCTGAGATGCATGGCCCTACGTGTTATCAGTGTCTGTGATATGGCGTAATATTGAAGCCCTAAAAAAATTGCGCTTCAAAATGATCAAGAAGTGCCTCAAATAAGTAAAAATCTTTGAGTGACTGGTTTTACCATACTCGTTTTCCCCAGTAGACTGTAGTGTTATGAAAACCGTTTGGCAAACGGTTTTCAAAATTTGTAATTCCAATCATAAATATCTTGATAATCAGACAGGCGATCGGCTTGTAAAAGTCATGGAGTTCCTGACTGACCTAAAGGTTTATAGTTATCATTGCAGCATGAGCTAAATCCAGGATTTTGTTTCAGAATCTGAGACAAAGTTACCGGATCCCTTTAAGGGGCTGTACTTACAGCCTATTTTGATTATATCGAAGTGGCTTGTGATAAGAGTTAAATGTGCATACATGAACAGCTGTTTTGTTCCATTGTGAATTTTAATGAAATGTTTGATAATTTGTTTTCTTTTATGCCTCCTCCGTGACTTTACAGCATAACACTCAGTTGAGGTCAGCAGAAGAATCAGCCAAGGTAAGACTTTCTTTTCCTTTTTGTGCTCCTCTTTCTTCTTCTTTGTCTAGTCTCCTCCTTCTCCTCGTTCTTCATGTTCTTCTCTTCCTTCTTTTTTCTCTCCTTCTCATTATTCTTCTCCTCCTCCTTCTTCTTTTTCCTCTCTTTCTTCTTCCTCTCCTTCTCCTCCTACTCCTTCTACTCCTTCTTCTTCTTCTTCTCCTTCTTCTTTTCCTCATTATTCTTCGTCTTCCACTTCTCCTTCTCCTTCTCCTTCTTCCTTTTTTTTTTGGGGGGGGGGGGGGGGAGGTCAGAATTTGTAAACAAGTAGGAATATGTTATTTACAATTAGAGATCACTGAAGGTATGGAAAATCTCCCATTGGCAATGCATTAATTATAGATATCTCAAACTTTGATGTGTACAAACAATCAATCACGATGTATTTCATTCATTTCTTTTTTGGGGGTCAGTTTTGAAGGTAGGACAGAACTTTTGTTTATGATAACTTATGGATAACACAGTCATCTAAACAAAAATTATTTAAACAAAATTAATACCAATAATGCTATTATTAAGAGAAAAATCGTATAAGGTTGATTCCCTTTGAAAAGTACATGTGCATGTACATGTACATGTATATGTATGTGTGTGTGTTTTTCCTTCGAAAAATGCATTCTATGATAAATGATCATAACATAATATATCGTTGATCTTTGACTTACTACTTACCTTAACAGTGTTATTTTTTTATAATTGCTTGCATTGCAGTCTCAGCTGACCGAGAAAGAGGAACAACTCGAGAGGTCGAAGAAACTGATGCAGAATGTTAGGCAGAAAATCAATAACCTCAGTGGTACGTGATCATAGACATACATTACAAATAATGATAATAATAATAACGATAATAATAATCTGGATTCATATAGCACTTAAGCAGGACTGCACTACTTGTAGCTGCTTGGGCCCTCTATATAGCCAACAATGCCTCAGCGGTACCTGTTGATACCTCATGGTCCCCCTTTTCTTATGTTAATTGAGAGCTGATTTGATGAGACCACCTGTAAGTGACCTTGCTGGGAGGTCTAAACACTCCTGGCGCTTACAAATACAAATATATAAAAAGAGGACAAAAAATGTACACAGGAAGTAGATCACATAGATCACTCGGGGGAAAGGTAATTTTTGAGGGATCTTTTGAAGGTGGCAAGACGCGTAATTTCCCTTATGGAAAGAGGGATGCTGTTCCAAGTCTTTGATGCGGCTACTGCAAAACATTTTTTCAGCTGCTGAGAGTCTAGATTTGGGAATGATAAGTTTACATGTGTCTGTTGCTGAGCATAGATTTCATTTTATTTTCATGGTTGTGGTCGAGTGGTTTAAGGCGCTTGACTGGAGATGCAAAGGTCAAGGGTTCAAATCCCGACACGGCACTAATATCCTTTGGCAAGATATTAACCTGCACTTGCTACTCTCCACCCAGGTGTTAAATGGGTACCCGGTAGGATGCGGCCGTCATTGTTGGTCAAACAGTTTTTGAGCGTCAAGTAACGCCTGGCTGGAATACTCCTAAGGGAGGGAGATTGTGCACATATTGTGTGCGGGCAAGCAGTGAATCCAATGACCGGGGTAATAGTATATTTGTAAAGCGCTTAGAGACATTGTAGTAAGTGCTATATAAAAGCTAAATATTATTATTATATTATTTCTGTTGCTGAGCGAAGATTTCCTTTTATTTTCATCTACCTTCCTCTCGTCTCAGCCGACAAAGAGAAGTCGACAGCCGAGAACAACAGGTTAAAGAGTCAGATGGATGAGCTAAGAGGAGAGATCTCGGCCATCAGCGGTCTCATGAACCAGCAGGAGCGCAGCCAAGCCACCCAGAAGACAGAGTACGAAGGGCGCATCCAAGAACTTCAGAGGGAGCTCGAGGATAGTCGACAAACCCTGGTAATGATTAATAATTACTCAGAATTCAAATCAAATCAATTCAAATCAAATCATTTATTCCCAAATTCCAACATCAATTAAAACAATGTGTAAAAAACAGTCAATGGGCAATAAAAACATTATAAAACTATGACATTTCAATCAAACGATTAAGAAGATTTTTAAAAAAACAAGTAAAGCAATCAATCAGAAACGCGGTGATGAAAGGGGCAAAATAGACTGTGTAATACATTAATCAGTAATAGACTCCATCAAAAACACAAGTGGATAATTGGAAAATGGTGAACACAATGAAAGCCAGGTTTGTGGCTTGTTAGGGTGTGTACACCTAGTTTATGTATTTGTTTGTTTTTACATTATTATTATAAAATTTAGATATGATATATAGATATATAATTATTATTATTATTATTTATCCAAAGCGCTTACAACAAGAAGATTTGTACAAAAATTGAAAACGAAAACTTACAGAATCCTAAAAATCTGAATTACAAAAAAGAAATGTTTTAAGTCCCTTTTTTAATAAAGAGGCAGATGGTGCTTGCCTGAGTATTAAAGGTAGTCTATTCTAATATTTAGAAGCAGTTATATAATTTGAAGAAAAAAAAGAATAATGTATGACTGAATCGTTCTCTCTTATCCAAGCAACGAGCCCTTGAGGAGCAGCAGCACCAGGAACAGGTGAGAGAGATGCAGCCCCTGATCGACCAATCAGATCAGACGTTACTCAGTCAACCAGGGACATCGGGAACATCGGACAGGCAGAGGTAAGTGAGGTTATGACTCGAAGAAGTTCGTCGGCCGGGTGGCAGAAGGGCGTTAGCACGCGAGCGACTCGAAAACTACTTTTCATATTATTCGCATTTAAAGATTTGTTTTATATTTAAACTGCTTTCCTTCCGGAAAATTGGTTTAAAACTTAAAAGACTTATAGAAATGTTATAGTAGAACACGGCCACTGTTTTTTGTGTGGAAATAAGTCAGTTTTTATAAAAGTTTGAGGCGATTTAGTGCTAACGCCCTTCTGCTTAATGTTTCATTTTTGACCTGAAATTTGAGCTAACGCCCTTCTGCCACCCAGGCGACGTGTTTTCCAAGATCCATGGGGAAATGTCTAAAAGATATTTGATCTCCCACATTTATTTTAGTCTAGGACCTGTCTTATAAAGAGTTGGATTGGAGGATATAAAAACAAGAAAGATGGTGATGTTTTGGATAGAAATCTAAATTGGTGTTTGATGATTATTTCAGATATTTAGGTATAGACTTATGTACAGATTTGCAAAAATTGGTAATTCACAATTATAATGAAAAATGTAAAGAAATCAGAAGTCAAATGACATCGTAGTTAGGGCGATACTTAACTGTTCTTGGGAAACTCATTGTCGTTAAATCATTGTTGGTATCCAAATTAAACTACCTTATATTTTTTTCTCCGCAAGCCAGGTGAAAAAATCTTTTGAAAGATATAAATGCTCACTTTTAAAGATTTATATGGGGGGAGAAACCTGATAAAATAAGTAGAAATCAAATGTCACAAAGTTATGCAGACGGAGTGGTCAAAATGATAGATATATACACACATTGCCAATCATTCAAAATTTCCTGGATTAAGAGATTGGTAAAAGGCCCAATAGTTTTGTAATGTCCTCTGTCTTTTGCCATGTTTCTTGCCTGAACCGCATGATTTAGAATTATACATCGGAAACAATTATTTTCGGGAACTGGCATGTAAAACAAAAAACCCGTTTTTGGAAAGAAATGTTCATGGCTTATAAGTACACTCTTATCCACGCATTGCGATAATATTTCGTGCCAACCCTTATGGAATAATGATTACTAACTATAACAATCTTGTGTTTTTAACACCCAAAGTACTTCCAGGGAAGAGGCCCCGCCCACTGCCAACATCCGTCCAATGGCGTCACCCGCCTCGTCCGTGGGCCAATCTAAAGGCACCTCCTCTCAGAGCACCGCCAAAGTGACGGCCAGCATCCGCCCCATCGCTGTTACCAGGATACAGACCGGTGTCAACTTCATCACCACCATGACCACGCCCACTACCATGGTGACGCCCATGGCCACTGTCATGCCGCAGACCGTAGAGGCACCGGTGGCCGATCAGGGCTCTGAACAAGAAGGTGACTATCAACCAATTCTTTACAAAAAATCTTGTTTTTTAAATGCTTTTTCAAACATCATTCAATTTTAAAAATCTCTCACTAAGAAGAAGATGTCAGGGATTTTTTTAAATGCTTAGAACCCTTTCCATGCCAATGGCATCAAATGCTCCACAAAATTCTGAAATGAAAACTAGAATTTATTGCAAACTTTATTTCCAAGAAAGAGGCCAGGGGGGTGTTTCACAAAGAATAAGATTGACTTAAAGTTAGACTAAACTATGGCAGGCCGTTCATGCCACGTTCATCTCACCATTTACTGGCGTCGGTCTCTCAAGGGACGTACAAATCCATGGTCACAAATCTACAGAATTAACATTTTTTGATAATTCATTATCTAAGGAAAAAATATTATCTAAAGATCATAGTGGTGAGAGCAAACAGTGACACGAATGTCCTGCCATAGTTAAGTCCAACTTAAAGTTGATCTTAGTCTTTGTGAAACATTCCCCTGATATTGTAATGTAAAAATTAATAAAATCTCAAACCTTAACTCTTCAAAATTCTTTTCTGGCAAATTTTGTGCACTGAATGGAGTGATCGGTGTTAATAAATGAGAAATGATTTAAAGATTATGGTTTTATCCTCTTACTTCTTTCTCTGCATGTTTCACAGATTCCAACGACCAACCATTCCAGCAGGACACCCCAGTCGCCCCCATCGCTCCGGCCACGCCCATCCAGGCTGTCCAGCCCACCCAGCAGACCCCGCCCACTGCACAGACTCTGCCTACTCAGCAGACCGCGCCCATGGCTGCAGCAGAGCGAAGAACGACCGACCAGGAGCCTCAAGGACAAGAGAGTCACAGGGACGATGATACAGGTGAGTGTGCCCCCAGAATGGGCATTTAAAGGGATCCGGTAACTTTGTCTCAGATTCTGAAAACATATTCTGGATTTAGCTCATGATGCAATGATAATTATAAACCTTTAGGTCAGTCAGGAACCCCGTGACTTTTACAAGCGGATCGCCTGTCTGATTATCAAGATATTTATGATTGGAATTACAAATTTTGAAAACCGTTCGCCTGACGGTTTTCATAACACTACAGTCTATTGGGGAAAACGAGTATGGTAAAACCGGTCACTCAAAGATTTTTACTTTTTTGAGGCACTTCTTGATCATTTTGAAGCGCAATTTTTTTAGGGCTTCACTATTACATCATATCACAGACACTGATAACACGTAGGGCCGTGTATCTCAGATTTAACATTGTTAAATGATCCCTTTAATATACAAATAATAAACAGCAGTGAGGGCATTAATAAGAATTACCCGCACAAGGTACCTTTGGAAAAGTCTAACATTGTTCGGACTGTTTTGAAGGTACCGAGTGTGGGTAATTTTACTAATGGCTGAACAAAATGATGTGTATTTGTTTTATAAGATTATGTTTTATTTATACAGTAGGCTTGCGGATGCACCATGTGAGAGAGAGGAAGGATCGAGGAGTCCTGAAAAGGACCCTCGGTAATCTTCCTTGAGAGTGTGTAGTCATGAGCCTACTGTATATCTATATGTACATCACCATGCAAGCCGATTCTTACAAGCAGCATCTATGTTTTATTTGTTTTATAAAATGTTTTATAACATGATTTTACTAATGACTGGTCATTAGCATTTGATAATGACCGGTCGTTATCAAAATTACGTGTTAGGCAAAATAAATGCCATGTGGGCTTTCAACCAATCGTTTGATTAGGATCAACGTCATCATCTTATAATTTGCAATAGCCTCTCTATTCAGGTTTAACATAGCCATAAACCAGTCCTAATTGGTTGGGAAGAATGTAAGCATACAAAGTATTGATACACTTGATTTCCTAAGTTGAGAGCCTTGAGAGACTCCCAATTTTTGCTGTGAAGGGTTTTAGGTATGGTGTAGTAAAGGGTTACCAAGAAGGGAGAAATTGCTTGAAGAACTGGAGCAATCTCTTCAGTAACATTTAATGTAAAAATAGCAATAAAAAACATCCTTAATGTACGCCATTGGCAACAATTGCCATTCGGAGTGAATGATGGGATCTAAATAATAAGGCTACTGAATAGAAATTGCTCATGATCAACATTACAAATGTTCTCCTCTTTTTAATTCTCCAGGACCTTCAGGTGGTCAGACTGGAGGGTCATCGTTGTCACCGGGCAGTGCTGCATCCAAGAGACCAAGGGATGACCCAACAGAAGGGTAAGATGACATTTGATTAGCCTTTGATACTCTTAATAATCATAATCATAATAATAATAATGGCTTCTTATATAGCTCACATGTCCGTCATGTCCTTAGCCCCTGGCGCTGCCCTGATTTTTACCCTGGCTTTAGCAAGACTGCCATTACGGCGCTCTAGCATTTCAAGGAATTAATTCCTGCCAGGTACCCATTTACATCACCTGGGTTGAGAGTGGCAAATGTAGATCAATGTCTTGCCAAAGGACATTAGTGCCGCGATGGGATTTGAACTGTGGACCTTGTGATCCACAGTCCGGTGACATATCCACTCGACCACGACATCTCTACAAAAGACATTCAGTCCAAGCTAAAGAGAGAGATCTGCACGATCTTCAGCTAATACTCCATCACACAAAACTAAACTCCACTTCAAAACCATGAAGCCAAAGAATCAAATGTAGAAGCACCCTTTAAGTGGAATCTTTTTTTGGCATCCAGTCTTGACCCTTTAAAGCCCCACTGCACTACTTATAGCTACTTGCGCCCTCTATATAGCAAACAGTGCCAAATCAGTGACTGTTGGTCCCCCATGCTCTCCTTTTTCTTATGTTTATTGAGAGCAGATTTGATGAGATAACCACCTGTCAGTGACCTTGCAGGGAGGTCTAATCCCTTCTGGCCAATCTAGTGCAGACAGGCTTAAAGTTTGTGACGACCATTTGCAGGCTGCGTAGATTGGGTATAGAATGTGCATGTCTTCTGGCAATCGCTTTCATTTTTTAAAATGTTGAATTTTTTGTACAGGGACACAACCACATCGGAGAGAGAGGGACTGCCACCGAACGAGAAGAGACAGAGGGTAGCCCCACAACCGGTAAGGATACCCTCTGCCCCACAACAGGTAAGAATTCACTCTGGATTGTAAACATCATGACAAGAAAGAAATTATGACCGATGTTTCAAGGCGCTTCAGAGATACTATCTGTGCATGAGCAGATAAAAGTCATCTGCACAAAACTGTAAAAACCCATCGGGATGAGTACTGGATAGGTGTTGATGAAAGTTATGTATTCATTATTTAATGATGCACTGATGATATGATCTAAGAAGCACAGATGGAAGTATTCTCTTCAAGAGAGCAAACAAAAGTCCTTCATGATGCCCTTCTATCACTTTGGCAATTCACGTTTCTTGAAAATGTGGCAAATATTTATTTAAGCAATGGTCCTAGTTCTTCCAGACCACCTTTCATTTGAGAGCTACTTGTACAAAAAAAAAGCTGAAACCATCAAAGTTACGAGGGGTGTGAATAATTTAGTGATAATAATGATAATATTCCACATTTATATGGCGCTTAATACAACCATGTCTATAAGCGCTTTACAGATATATGATTACCCCGGTAATCGGATTCAGGCTTGCCCGCACACAATGTATACACAACTCTCCTCTCCCTGGGGAGCATTCCAGCCAGGTACCATTTCGCTGAGCAAGCTACATTAGCATCCTACCAGGTACTCATTAACATCCGGGTGGAGAGTGGTGAATGTAGTTTAACGTCATGCTAAGGGACGTTAGTGCCGGGCTGGGCTGGGATTTGATCCCGTACCTTGTGATCCACTAATTTCCACATTCTGCTTTTCTCTATAAAACCATGCAGCAAGTCAGCAGGGATGAACCCGAGGAGGAGAAAGAAGACGAGAAAGATGAGAAGACGGAGCAGACGAAAACGGAGACCACCACCACCACCACCACCACCCACACCAATGCGGTGCATGAGGTGGAGACGGAGGCAACCCAGGAGGTCGAGGGTGAGACACAGTTTGAGATAGAGACAGCTGCAACGCAGGAAGTGGGTAAGTCACTCATGTCTAGCGAGCTTTGAAATTGGTGCCAATTTGAAGGACAATATGTGATCAATGTAGCCTGGATAATCAATCCTAATCTAAAAGAGTTTGAAATAGAGACGGCAGCAACGCAGGAAATGGGTAAATCACTGATGTCTAGCAATGTTTGATAATAATAATAATAGTTGTTCTACTATAGCGCATTTCAGGACCGCAGTCCCTCTCAAAGGGCTTTACAGATTTAGTATTACCCCGGTCATCGAATTCAGGCTTACCCGCACTAAATGTATGCACCTTCTCCACTCCCTGGGGAGCATTCCAATACATTGATTGGTGGGATGCTGTATGCTTACGCCAGAGCTTCAGTTAGGACGATCGCGACAATCATTCCACATTTTTGGGTTGGGCTCAAGAACTTTTGATTCACACCTCTAAAAAATATGCCAAAAGCATGAGTAAAATGGGCAAAAATCTCTGCACATACTGCTGCATCCATTTTTGTTTCATGACTATCTTGCATTTGATGTCAGGGATTTTCAACAACAAAAAGTAAGCTTTAAGCTCCTTAAATTGGCAACACATTTGAGAAACTCAAAATGATTATTTACTGAAGGACTTCCGAATATAACGGAGAAGATATGCCAAGAGTTTGCAACAAGAACACCAACAAAAAATTAGTCTTCTGGCTCCGCTATACTATTTATTTTACAATTCCACAATCCCAGCTCACAACATTTGCTATAAAGCAATGTTTTGGTGAGCATTCGGTGTGTAAGTATACATATAATACACATTAGTGAGGGCAGTAGTAAGAATTACCCACACAAGGTACCTTTGGAACAGTCTAACATGCCCGAGGCGATAGCTGTTTCAAAGGTACTGAGTGTGGGTAATTTTACTAATGCCCAAACAAATTGATGTGTATTCTTTGTTTTATAAGATGATGTTTTGTTTGTTGTATAAAAGGATGTTTTATTTGTTGTATAAAAGGATGTTTTATTTGTAGTATAAAAGGATGTTTTATAACATGATTTTACTAATGACCGGTGATTAGTAAAATTACATGTTAGGCAAAATAAATGCCTGGTCACATGTACGCTCTCAACCAATCTTTAGATTAGGATCTGCTTCATCATCTGATAATTAGTTTTAACATCTGTCTCCCTCCATTTTCAGAATCCCAACCAGTGACAGAGATGAGGGTATTGGAGGTCTCCCCGACCGAGCAGCCGGGCACCGAGGAGAGGCAGGATGAGGAGACGGGAGAGAACAAGTCGGATGATGTGGTCATCGTTGTCGACAGCGATGAGGTGAGTTGATGGGGAAGACGATGCTGATGATGGTTGTATGGATGATGAAGAGGATGGTTGTGATAATGAGGAGGAAGATGGTTGTGATGTTGACAAGGAAAATGGTTGTGATGATGATGATGGTGTTGGTGATGATGGTGTTAGTGAATGTGGATTGTGGTGAAAATGAAGACGGTTGTGATAATGATGAGGAAGATGGCTGTGATGATGATGATGATGATGATGATGGTGGTGATAATGATGATGGTGATGGTGATCTGATGGTGATGGTGATGATGATGATGGTTGTGATGGTGACAAGTAAAATGGTTGTGATGATGATGATGATGATGATGATGATGATGGTGGTGGTGGTGGTGGTGGTGGTGATGGTGATGGTGATGGTGATAGTGATGATGTTGATGATGATGATGATGATGATAATGATGGTGTTGGTGATAAGGATGATGATGATGATAATGAAAGATGGGCATGATGATGATGATTGTGGTATGTATGATGGCAATGATGGTTATGGTTTTAATACAGTTTAGTGATTGTATGTCATAACCAATACCACGTAAACATGATTATAACTGCAGTTTACAAGACTTCAACTTAAGGATTACTAATTAAATTTACATGTACGATGTACAATGCTATAGAGTACCAAAGTGGCAACGTTATACTGGCTAGGTTGTCAAGGTTCCTGGATTCAAACAATTTCACGCTAAAGAATGGTTTGGTGATCACTCCAGCCCCAAACTCTGAAATTGAATTTGATGTGAAACTCATGTGCAGTCTCTGTTGCTTGGAATCAGTAACCTGGGCGACAAGCACATATAACGTTAGCACTTCGGTACTCTATACAAAAGGATAATTATATAGTTGTACATGTAACTGTAGTTAAGAACATCACTGACCATTTAAGACAAATCACAATCTTTACAGGATACCGGTGGTCTGGACTCGGGCCAGGACCAAGCTGACCAGCAAGACGAGGATGCCGATGGAGATCTTGAAGGGGAGGAGGAGGAGGATGACGAAGACGATGACGAGGTTGATGATGATGAGGAGGAATTTGAAGGTGATATTGGGGAGGAGGATGGAGAGGAGGACGATGCTTTTGAAGAGGCTCAGGGAGAAGAAGAGGACGTGGAATATGATGAGGTAATTACTGTATATTTAAAAAAATGCAATTTTGTTGATGTTTATGTATTTCTTGACATGTTACAGAGCTGCCAACCAGTACGATTTTATTGTATTTCGTATGATTTTTAGAAGTAAATAGGACAGTACGATTTTTCCTCAATATAATGCGATTTTCAACAACAACAACAAAACAATTTTTCTGAAAATTTGAATGTGTTTGTGTATATTTCTGTCTATAACGACCGCCCAAGGGAAACACAAAAAGAAGTCTTTATAGACAGGTTCCTTTAGCACATGTTTCAATGAGAAACCATTTTCAAGGGAAGCAAAAAATGCAGACTTTGAAGACAGGTGGTCACTAAAGCAGGTTTGACTATTGATAAAATGAAATAATGGATTTGATTGTCTTCCATCCTAGGATGAAGAAGTGGAAGAAGAAATGGACGACGATGAAGAGGAAGAGGAAGAAGAAATGGAAGACACTGGAGAGGACAATGGAGAGAACATGGAAGATGATATCGTTGAGATTATAGGTAGGTCTTAAAGCTTATCTGTACTAGTATATAGGAGGGATTTGACCACCATGCAAGTCACTGGACAGGTGGTTATCTCATCAACTCAGCTCTTAATTAACATAAGAAAAAGAGGATCATGGGGGATCAATGGTCACCGATTAGGCATTATTTGCTAGATAGAGGGTGCAAGTAGCTACAAGTGATCCAGTTGGGCTTTAACTCTTTCAGGACAGGATTTATTTTTAGGGCTAAAATGATCACACATTGCTCTTCAAATTGGCAACAATAATATTTTCTTTTATCGCTTCAATGTTAGAATAAAATGCAATGCAAATATTATACATGGGCAGGAATGTTGTCAAAATGTTTTTGAAATGGTCACTTTTCTTTGAAAAACAATTATTTTAAAGATAAAGACCAGTTATGGTCATGCGATTGCATTGTGAAAGAAACGTTGTGGAATCGATCGGAAAAGGTTGATCATCTAGCATATAAGTATCGGTGTGTACTGCAAGGTTCTGGAATCATCAAAATGATAAGAAATTTGGCCCAGTCTTGGTCAAGTTACAACCACTGTACACAGAAAGATGTACATGGGACTACGCGACACGTGCACGATATCTATCAGGTCCAAATATATCAATATATCAAATATGGTAATTAGAGCTTCCATTTCATTTTTTGAGAGGGGGGCGTTTCCAAAACTGGTCTTTACCTTTAATCTCTCAACCTGTTGCCAATTTAAGGATTTTAAAACTTATTTTCCTTTTTGAAATTCCTAGCATCAAATTCACCATGTACTCATGAAACAAAAATGGATGCAATGTGTGCAGAAACTGTCGCCCTTTCTACTCATGTATGTTTGTAAATTTTTAGCGCTCTGAATCAAAAGTTATGGAGCCAAACCTATGTAAATACGGTACACAGAAAAATGTAAGCACTGAAGAAAAAATATATTTAAATTGAATATGAACAATTTCTATTTGATATCGACTTCGATATAGATGACGATGACCAGGGTGCAGAGGTCGCGTCAGAGATGGACACTCACAGCTCCGACCAGCAGAGCGAAGTGCCCCAGCCCATGGAGGCCCAACAGATACTGAGGGTGCCCCCTCCCCAGCTGAGGGTGGTGCCCCCAGAGCCCACCCCAGCCAGTAGCAGCCAGGAGTCCACCAGCCATGTCCCTCACCTTCAGGTCAGTAGTGACATCTGTACAAAAATTAACTAACAATTAAAAAAAAAGTAAATAACATTCAAATACATACACACACAGACCATATAGAATTTGGCTTATGTTATGTTTCAATTGCAAAGAAATAGTTTGGTGAATTTTGCTATCGAATTGATGACATCATCATAAGTAGAGTACGCATATTCACAATGACTTTGCAAAATATAAGCACGGCTCATCGCCTCAGGTATATAGGCGAGCCAATCGGGTGCACAAATAATGTCGTTACTGTAACTGTGGCAAATTTGACCCCTCCCTGTTGACCTGTAATTTGGAGAGGTGCGGAAATAAGGTTTTAATTTGCTTTTGTGCAATGCTGAAATGGAAAATATTTTGAATTCCTTTGTATATGTATTGTATGTTCATTCAGCTTTCCACTGATAAAAAGTTGTATTTCCATTGATAGGGTCTTTAAGGTTCTAGACATTGTTTATAAACAAAGTCTGGACAGAACATTCCTTCCATATTTGTATACCACCATTAGAATAATGATATAGGATATTTTCCAAAGTACGATCTCCTAAATGTATATGAATTTTTTCTTTACAGCGTCACAGTATGAGGACAGAGAGACTTGGATCTCATGGAAGATTACCTCCCTTCTCACTGGTAAGCTCAACCTTTGACCTTTCAGCTTTATTACCAGTACATTGAATTAAACCAGTTACCTGCTGGATTCACTCATTCCCATAGACTTAATACAGGAACCATCCGGTTCCAGTAGACATCGGGCATCTTTGCCTTAGGCTCTACAAAAAATCCTTGATTTAGCAGCCTTTTCACACACAGCTAAAATTATATAAACATGATTAGTATAAACGTGTTTAAACTAATCACCTGAACATACGACATCATTCACACGCAGAAATTTCGGTGCGATCGTTAATCGTTTCGTGATTAACTACTGCTCGTAAAATGCGCAGTAGTGCCATTGCGCATTGAAGGTCATGTCATATCAATCAAAGCGCACGCTCCATCCAGTTTAAACACGTCTGAAACACGTTTAAACACGAATAACCTTTCACACACAAAATGTCAAGCTCTCTAGATACGAACTTCGTATCTGCAGCCTGCTTTTAGGGGCGTATGAATCGCGACTTTGTATCTATCCCAACATCGTATAAACAATGTTCACACTGGGAAAATTTTCTATAAACATGTTTAAAACTGTTGAGTTAAACACGTTTATACTAATCATCTCTGGATACGATGAATTTTAGCTGTGTGTGAAAAGGCTGTAGCTAATGCTGCAATCATAATCATAATTTTAAACCTTTAGGTCAGTCAGGAATCCCATGACTTTTACAAGCCAATCGCTTGTCTGATTATCAAGATATTTATGATTGGAATTCGAAATTTTAAAAACCGTTTTCCCACCGGTTTTTATAACACTACAGTCTTTTGGGGAAATTAGTATGGCAAAACCGGTCATTCAAAGATTTTTACTTTTTTGAGGCACTTCATGATCATTTTGAAGGCAAGTTTGTTAGGGCTTTAATATTGAACCATATCACAGACACTGATACCATGTAAGCCCATGCATCTCAGATTTGTAAAACTGGTAACATTGTTTAAAAATGCCTTTAACACAGATTTAATGCCCTTCTGGCTTTGATTTGCTATCGTTTATCTAAACATACAGTCAACTACTAAATTATTCATACCCTTACCAGGTTTGGAAAAAATTGAAGTACGTGAAAAAACTTTTTAGTTTCTTGAGAAAGTGACATATTAAAGCTTACATATATAAAAGACCCTAATTCAAACAGTCCACCTTTCATCCTTGAGTTACGAAAAACACAAAATACATCCAATTTACAAGGGGTATGAATAATTTAGTTCTTAAGTGTATACTTTAATATTTTTTCGAGTAACAGAATCTTTATTTTATAAATCTTATCATCTTATTGTATTTTATGCTTTTGTGTTTTATAATTTACACAGTTTTTTTGCTGTTTTTTCATTTTTTGGGAAAAAATATAAATGAATAAATAGTTTATAATTTTCTTATCATATGCATGTATTTCTTATCAGCCAAATGTCAATTATGTATCTCATTGTAATCAATCAATGTATAATTCATTTCAGTATGTTGTAAACTATTTTCATATGTATTGTTTAATGCTATTGTATGTGTTAAACTGTTGTATATTCAACTTGCTTTTTATTTATGTGCAATGGACCTTGTGGCAGATTAGCCTTGTGCTAAACAAGTTATCCAATAAAGTCTACTACTACTACTACTACTTTAAATCTCACCCAGCTACAGTATCCAAGAAAAGTAATGGTTTTGTATGTACATGTAACTTGTCAATTTGTTGGATTCACTCACTTTTAGCTTCCATCCGGTGGGGGAATTCCCTTTGAGGATGTTAACGATGATGGCCAGGTCCCTAGCACTCCTACTCTCTTCGTACCTCACAGAGGAACCGATGGATTCGCAGAGGCTATCAAGTACGTCTCAATTAATCATGATGATGAGGGTGGTGGTGGTGGTGGTGATAAAAATGACATTGATGATGAGGAGGATGATAATGACGATGATTAAGATGATGATGATGAGGAGGAGGAGTAGGAGGATAAATTGACTGAAGATGTGAACGATGATGGGATGGCCAGGTCCCTAGCACTCCTACTCTGTTTGTACCCCACAGAGGAACCGATGGATTCACAGACGCTATCAAGTATGTCTCAATTAATGATGATGATGATGATGATGGTGGTGGTGGGGGTGGTAGTTGTGATGATGATGGATGATGAAGATAATGAAGATGATGATGATTAGGAGGAGGAGGATAGTAATGACTGAGGATGTCCAATGTCCAACTTTGTAAAAGTTCACTGACCACAAACTCCAATCTCCTTTTCCCCTTTCAGCTCCCCTCTGCTTCCGGTCCGATTCCACTTTGAGGGCGATAGTCGATCACCTGCCCAGGGCCTAGCCCAGCTTGCAACACAAGGAGGTAAGACTGACCTAATCCACCTGCCCATCTTTACCCCTTGGGGTAAATCTTTTTGAAAGGAAGAAATCCGCACTGAGATTAAACTTGATGTTGTTTATAGCAGATCAGTATAATGAATGGATCGGTGGAAGTTTGAAGATATAAACATCACAGAAAGAATGAGAATTTTTTTTTAGAAGACTTTAAAGCCTTGTTACTTCTATATGCCTCATGTACTCGTGAGTTTCTATTTTATGAAAAATGTCCTTCATTACCATCTTTCAATAGAAAAAATATTGTACTATTTAATTGGAAAGAGGATCTTATAGGTCCTCCTGTAGAAGTAAATATCTTTCTTGATTGAATCTCCAATATTCCAACATTTTCCAAAATTGTACCAAATGTCACATGATATTTTACACTAGATCAAATATCTTGCACGCTGAACTATATCTCTTTCCCTCTCTCTCTCATACACTCTGCCCCCCCCCTCCCCATATCTCTCTATCTCTCTCTCCCTCTCTCCCTCTCTCCCTCTCTCCCTCTCTCCCTTTCTTTCTCTCTCCTTCTCTTCTCTATCTCTCTCTTTCCCCCTCCCCTTCTGCCTCTCTCTCTCTCTCTCTCTCTCCCTCTCTTCCTCTCTCCTTCTCGTCTTCTCTATTTCTCCCCCCCCTGCCTCTCCCCCCCCTCTCTCTCTCTCTCCTTCTCTTCTTCTCTATCTCTCTCTCTCTCTCTCTCCCTCCCCTCTCTATCTCTCCCTCTCTCTCTCATTTCTCTGATATCATTGACTAGATCTTGGCATGGACGACACCCGGATCAACCTAATGGTGGGAGAAGATGAAGCCAGCGGTAGGAGTGTCCCCACTACACCCCTCCAGACCACGGCCCCAAGTAAGTTGTAGGAAATATTACGTCTCTCTCGTTTATTCAGAGCTGCCAACCATTACGTTTTTGCCGGAATTATTCTGTTTTTTCCTCCAAATTACGGTAGTACGTTTTTTCTTCATAAAATATGTTTTTTCAATAATTTTTCAATAATTTTTTAATAAATCTTTTTTACATACCGCACGTCAAACAACCGCCCAAAAATGTTGATTTGATCACAAATTCAATAGAAAACTTGAAAACGTACTTGGAAGAGAATATATTCTCAAAAAGAATGACACGCCATTAATACCAAAATACAAAAAAAAAACAATACCTACTTGGAAATAATCTATAGGTCCTAATATGGAAAAAAAAACAGCATGAGAAATGGACATATCTGCATTGAAAGTGTGTCGCGCGTGGTTGTAAGTTTCGTTTTTATGAATTCCTTTTATTTGCTTGAATTCCTTTTTTTGTTGCCATCATGGTTCTTTTTTTTGTCGCACAAGGTTGGCAGCTCTGGGTACGCAACAACATGCTCAAGTTCAGGGACCCGCTTCACAAAGCTTATAACCATGGATAAAATAAGATTAAATAAAACAAATTGGGGAATCCTGATATCATGCATTTCTTGAATTAATCATTAGTATGTGAGGGTTACATGTATCGGAACAACTGAAGTACAACCTTATCCGGACCCTAAGCCTAATACATGTTTCTGGTCCGTGGGGGAGTATTCTGAAGTTATTAAAGCCAAAGTGTGTTTCAAAATTTCAATCAGTGGATATTATGTGAAATGCAGTCAAACCTATCTATCAAGGTCACCCAAGGGAGACACAGAAAGTAGTCTTTCTAGACAGGTTCTACAAGTACAACACTCATTTTATCTTTAGGGAGGCAAAATATAGGGCCACTATACACAGGTGGCCACTAAGACAGGTTTGACTGTAGCTATCTATTCCATAGATGACAAGTACCATACTTCTTGAAAGAAGGCTTTCAAAGTGTTAGGCATTGAGGCGCCTAGTTATACTCTAAATCCAGAAATTTCATTAGGCATGACACTTTTGCGGATTTTGAGAGTGGTTCCAATTCGAAAAAAGATTTATGCCGCTAAATAAATAATGACAAAGAGGACACTATCCACAAAAATGGCCAACACCAATTATCACAAAGTGTCTGAATTTACCGTAAAGAATTCATCAAGAAATCAATCGTCTCTCACCCGCCAACAAATAATATGTGTCATAAGACTAGCTTCTACTTTACTTTACTTCTTTTCTTCTTGGTCACAAAAGGTCATCCGTGGGATCGGCCTTCACAAAGTATGTAACTATTTTCATTGTTTTCCAGCATGAAATGCTTTCCCATAATAAATACAGTGTGTTATAGGGTGGATTCACAATTAACAGCACCCCCAATGGCAAGCTGGGGACAGGCCAAGTTTTCAGCTTGCGGGTCGACATTTTTCAGCCAGTGCAGTGCAGCAAAATGCCAGCCACCGATCGAAATGACCAAAGTGGTCGGACTTTGTAAATTAAATTCAATGAGATTGATTGTTCTGATAACGATGCACATTCTTATTATGAATTTTTGTGTCATAACCCACTCATCAATTATTGATTCTGACTGAAAATCTTGTGTAATTTTTGAAAAAAATTCAATACAAAGAGCCATTCTGTGCCTAAATTGACCGAAATTAACATATTGTCGTTGATGGGGGTCAATTTGACCATTTGTCTAGCATCAGGGCACATTTTTACATAGAGTAGGCCCATCCAATTTCCTTTGCTGATAATAACAATTCGAAAAAAATACCCCTGACCAAAAGTGACCATGAATGTCAGTTTTGGCCAAAATGACCAAAACAACATGAGCGGGGTCAATAAGATTGACATTTTTAAAACCAGCGCAAACTTTTACCCCGGATAAGCTATCCCACCTGCCCAACCAAAAATTCTGATTAAATCTCTTGGGGTATATAATAATGCCACAGCTAAACAACAAAAAATGAAATTGAAAAAAAGAAAAATTATAATTTTTTTTTCCCATAATGCATCATTTGATATCGACTAAACGCTGGTGTCGTTAGATGGCGCTGTGAATTGTGAATCCACCGTATCCAACAGTTTTAGAAGTACTGTACATGTTTCTAGCATACATGTCTCTCACTTGAAACGTATTGCATGGGAATGCTTGTTCACCAAATTGTTTTCATGATATTGTTATTCAAAACTGGCATGTGAGATATTGCACAATGATATGCTTTGTTTCCCCCTCTTTTGAATATCAGAAGATGATGATTTATTGACTGTCTTTTTCTTTTTGTAAAAGTTTTTGATTAAATGATTTATAATAAATAACACATATTTTGATTAACTTTATGTATCTGATGATTATTATTTGAACTTCAGTAAATACATGTATTATTTCATTACTGAATATGCACTTTTTGATCATTGTTCAAGGTCGATATTCATGCTTTTTGTTTTAAATTACTTTGAGTTTGTAACATATTGCAGCTGCAATTAAAAAACACTTATGAAAGTATTCACTCAAGCAATGTCACTTTAAAAACATGATTTAATTTTGGTTTAACTTATTTTCCATGGACTCTCGCCTGGGTTATTTCAAGGAATTTTTTTGATGTTGGTATTCAATAACTTGAGAATAAGGGAGTTTATAGGAGATAAGGGAGATCTGCATGGGCAGATAAAGGTCATTTGTACCAAAATAGTGAAAACCCACAGAGATGAATACTGGATATGCGCTCATGAAAGTTATGTAACATTATTCATTTATGCACCAACGATACATTCTATGATACGCAGGTAGAAGTATTCTTTTCAAGAGGTCAAACAAAAAGTATTCATGAAGCACATCTAGGACTTTGGCAGTTATTATTCTAAGATGCTCAAAGTGGAATTTCTCCATGTGTAAAAGATCTGTGGATATTTGGGGTCATTTGTACCATGTGCTATCTGTAAACTCCCTTATACTTGCAGAATCAAATACATATTATTCACATACTCGATCTTCAAAACTGCAACAAATTTGGCAGAAAAAGATGATAAATGAAACATGAGGAAATAGAGCTAGACATCTCGATTCCTGGGCCTGTTGCACAAACAGTAGCATTGATGGTAAATGCCATGGAAAACTTGATTTTGATTGGCTGTTGAGCCCTGTTACCATGGTAGTTGCCATTGATGGCAAAGTTACCATCAATGGTAAGTTTTATGCAACAGGGCCCTAGTCTTTCATGTACAGGTATGTCCATTTACATTTGTGTGTGGTGCTTTTCAGTAATTGTACAGTTCACAGCAGGGTTTTTTTTAACAATCTGCTGGCCCAAAGAAAAGCATGATAAATGAACTGAGCATACTTTGAGCCAGTTCCACTCAAATTTCAGTTTCATTGATGCCATCGCCCCATCCTACATGTGTTTAGTTGAGATTGATTCAAATTGATCACATCTTGATATCAATTACAACTCTGTGAGATAGGAGTAAGTTTGTGATTTATCACAACTCTTTATATGACACGGCCCAGAACTCAAGCTTACTGGTGTAGTTTTAATCTTAAAGCCTATCTGCACTAGTTTGGCCAGGAAGGATTAGATCTCCCTGCATGGTCACTGACAGGTGGTTATCTCATCAAATCAACTCTCAATTAACATCAGAAATAGGGAACCATGGGGTGCCAACGGTCACAGCTTAGGCATTGCATTGTTTGCTATATAGAGGGCTCAAGTAGCTATAAGTAGTGCAGTAGGACTTTAATGTGTATTGGGTGATTTAATTCTATTTCTTTCTCTCTCTTTTCTTTCAGTGAGTCTGCTAGCCTCTGGTATCAGCCCCTCGGAAGGATTATTGGAAGCATCTCAATCTGTGCCTGCAACGAGGACCAGCATCACACCGCCCCCTAGTGGTGGGGATGAGCCAGACACAGAACCAGGGCAGACCAAGCCAGGGTATGCATCTATCTATCAAAGGATTATTCACTTTAATCTAATTCAGTTCAATATTTCTGCAAAGGAGAAGGAGGAAAAGAAATCTTGTCTGTGTATATTGTACCGCACCAGGGGGGAGTTTCACAAAGATCCTAAGTTGAACTTATCCCTAAGTTGGACTTAAACATTTTGGAGAGCCAATGGTAGATTTAAATTAAATATATTCAAAGGCAAATATTCAAGTATTTTAGACTTTTCATAAATTCCACATCAAGAACATGAAATCTCCTTGATAATAGAAAATATGAATGATTTGAATCAACATTTTACGCCTGTTAAAATGACGTTTACAAAATATTTTCAAAGATGCGAACGGCTTTCCATAATTGTTAAGTCCAACTTAGAGTTAAGTTCGACTTAGGATCTTTGTGAAACACCCCCCTGGGGAGACACTTTGGCATGAGCGTGTAGTAAAACATTGGAGTTATTGGAGGACATTCAAAGAGTGGAACAGCCTGTAAACAGTGACCAGTATATGAGGACTAATATTTTTTTCACATCCGTATTTTAGTGTAGTTTTGACCAAGCAGGGAGCTCAGGCGGAGGACAGTCATAGAGTGGAACAGCGTGTAAACAGTGACCAGTATAAGAGGTCTAATATTTTGTTCACATCCATGTTTTGCTGTAGATTTGACCAAGCAGGCAGCTCAGGGGGAGGACAGTCATAGGGTGGAACAGCCTGTAAACAGTGACCGGTACAAGATGTTAATGTTTTTTTTCACTTCCATGTTTTACTGTAGTTTTGACCAAGCTGGGAGCTCAGGGGGAGGACAGCCAGAGAGTGGAGCAGCTGGTGAAGATAAAGCAGGTCCAAGCGGTGGTGATGCTGCAGAGGGTTCTGGCAGTGCTGGAACGGAAGGTAAGCTTATCATAAGAATATTAGCGCTCCACTCTCATTTTTTTTCTTCACAGGAGGTTCAGAGTGAAATGATTGGGCCTGTGTGTATGTGTTTAAATGTGTAATTTACAGAGTCAGAATTGAACTTATAGGTATCGTTTAACAATGTTAAATCTGAGATGCTTGGCCCTACGTCAGTAACGTGTTATCAGTGTTTGTAATATGGTGTAATATTGAAGCCCTAAAAATTGCACTTCAAAATGATCATGAAGTGCCTTTAAAAAAATATTTAAAACAAATATGTTTAAAAAAAATATTTAAAAAAAACAAAAAAAACAATTCAGACAAGCAATCGGTTTGTTAAATTCATGGGATTCCTGACTGACCTAAGGTTTATAATTATGATCGCAGCATGAGCTAAATCCAGGATTTTGTTTCAGAATCTGAGGCAATGTTACCGAGTCACTTTAAAGCCATTCTGTACTGTATACTGCAAAGTCCCCTCTAGTGCCAACTCAGGTCAGCTGTAGCAGTATGATCCCGTTACTCGCTACTTCCCTAGCTGCACTGTTGATTCTCGCATTGTGTCCTCCGTCTGCGAAGTGGGAATTAGGTATTGGGTGACGCACTGTTGGCAAGTTGATCTAGGGCAGGAAGTATCATTTTCTTCTTTTCTCTCTCTTAATCATGTCAATCAGGTGACGCACGTCCAAAGCCTAAGCGTATTGTCTGGAGCGACGGTTCCTCCCACGCCCCATCGCAGACCCAGCCTGGAGGCCCAACGAACCCGGAGCAGAGACCCAGGAACGTGGCCCACCGGGGAGGCGGAGCACGGGGGCGTTTACTGCTGCAACGCAACGTCGCATACAGAGGTAAGATATCATACTTTTTGTATATTAAAGGTACTATGTCCCATTTGCAGGCCCAAAAAATGAAAAGGTTAAATTCCAGCAGCATTTGAAAGACAATACTACGGTAATTAGAACTTCCCTAAAAAAAGGGGGGCTTGAAAATGTTATAAAGTGGGAAAATAACGACTATAAGTTGTTGAATCGACTTGGGAGCTATAGAGCCTGTAAGTAATAGTCTGATTTTTCAGACCATTGTACCAAACAGTCCTAAGTTTTATGCTGCGCAAAGATTCAATCAGTTTAATTTTGGCCATTACAAGAAGTGGGTTATTGATGTAGACAAATGCTCATGTACCCTTTACAGCTCATTTTATGTTTGTTGTTACCAAATATGAAAAAAAGCCAGTCAGTCACTCAATAGTGTCTGACAGTGAAGTCTAGCAAGTAAACAAGTTTCCTTGCATAATTTGAATATTAGGACACTGCTAACGTTTAAATTTCACAGATAGGACATACATGACATATTCACAATTCCTGTAAAGTTCTACAGACTTTGATGTTGGCTGCAAAAGGTACATAGTAGCTTTAAAGGGATACTCAAGTTTTGTCGAAATAATTATTTTGTGAGATAATGAAAAACTGAGTGTCAAATTTGAAAGAACATACCATTTAAATGACAAAATCATCTTTGTTTGATCAAAATCGGTTCAGAAACTACCTTCATAGCAATTTTAGGTCCTGAAAGGGCACTAGAAATGTCATAAATAAGAATAAGAACAACAACCATGCACTTTGAAGGCATTTGCGGTCTGAAACAAGAACTCAACTATCCTTTTAATGTTGTTAAATTCTGGAGAAAGATTGGTGTATTTCGTTTTGTATAGTGCCTTGAGTAAGTTGTTACAGTATTTATTATTAATATTATCATTGTTATTTTACATGGGGTACCATGCAAATGAATCGGATAAAGATAGGAGACCATTTTCAGTTGAGAACGCGTATTAAGTCAGTGTTTTACTTAGCATTTGGCTTAGTTTAAGTGAGAAATGTTTAAATGCTTATTCAGATCACACCTAAGCATTTTACTTTAGCGAGCTAACTTCAAGTCAAAATACTTACTGACAAGTACATCTATTGTGACATCATATTGTTGATCCGAAAAGAATGTGCTATTAATGCGTCTCGTTTAATGTGCACTAATATAATTGTGCGAGTCCTATAATGACGGCGTAGGTAAACCATATACGTGCCAATCAAGGCCCCTCAAATAGTTGGCTTAAGTCTGCCAAAAGCTTCAACTGAATACAGAAGTTGGTTAAGTATTTTATCTCAGCCAAATACTGAGTTAAATGCTCATAACTTTCAGATAAGTATTGAATTGAATACTGGTTCTTCTTTATTTCTTTCTTTCTCTTTCCTTCTTTCTTTCCATACCATTTTAGGGCGTGGAAGAGGTGGACCTAGGATGCAACAATGGAAGTCCTAAATGTTCTGAAAAATGACAGTAACTGCAAGAAAAGATTTTCCTCTTTCACCCTGGCACTTGTAACTTGAGAACTGCAGCCCAACACTGCATTTTTACAACTGCATGTCTCCTGACTTGTTAGAAAATGCTGTAAAGTTGGTCTCCCCCTCCAAAAAAAATTAATAATAATGGATTCTTCTTTATCAAAATTACACCTAAAGTGGTGGACCACAATTTTGTCAAGCTAATAATATAAAAAAAATTGACTCTGAACCTAATGGACATTCTTTCTTATCAAAGAGTTTCCAATCTTTCAGCCAGTATGATTCCATAACTTGAAGAAAAGTGATTTATCATGTTTCAATAGATATGTATGTGACACCAGTGCTTTATTTTTCAAAATCACTATCTCATCGACACTGTTCGTTGTAAATTTGGAAGTCCATCTTTGTAGCAAGAGTATGATTTATTAAAGCATTCTTTAGCAAAAAAATCATTATGAAGTGGATTCAAATATGCCTGTATTCGGCATGGTAAGAGAGTAAACTAATTTAATATCTCAAGAATAGAGTGTGAATAAGCTTATCATTAAAACTGCAAGTTAAACATTTAGGTTGTACTTGATTAATCTTTAAATGGACAAATAAATACAACTCTTCAGTCATTCCATTTGTCTGCAGATAATGGATTTTTTTCATCATTTCAAACTGGAAGTTGTGACCCTGGCAATACTTATTATCCTATACGTTCAGGAACATGTATGCGCATGTTATAGCTGAGCCATAAGTGACATAATGATTGTATAAGGCAAGGTGTGGAAAGGGGGATAATGCTGTGGGGGGGGGGGGGGGGGGCAAAAGTCTCCCAGGCTCAGGTGATGCCAAATACTTAATAACAATAATGATGATAACAACAAGTTATCTGATATATCTTCACATTATAATGAACTTACTTGGTAGGCAACTAATGAAGGGGGTGGAGGGGGTACCCCCCACCACCCCATTTGGTGAAACGTAACATGCATATTTATGTAAGCCCATTTTGAAGAGTTCCATTCAACACACAAGTATAATTAAGGTGTATGCACTGGTGTTAATTGTGTTAGTACGTGTATCTGCATGTAAGGTTTACAAGCTTAACGCAAGCTGTTTGGTCTACTCTTATAATGTCATTCACAAATGTTGCAGCAGAACAAAAGCGTCAGTTTCTCTAGTGGTATCCGTGGTCTCCACTTATGAAGAAGTAAAAGAAGAGTTGGTGTTTAACTGGAAACTTTGCATAAATGTTGTATAAATATGTTTTCATGGGCGACAGATGTTTGTACATTGTATGTTTTCTTTTAGTTTATGCTCTTGTTGACACGATTGCAACTAATTTCTAGAAAAAAAATCAACTCTAGGACGATTTCAATAACCTATTTTACATCTGTAGGAAATTATGTTTAGATGACGTAGTGCGTCACTGGAATGTTCGCACATTTCAATAGGAGACGTAATTTCAATAGGAGACTTACAAGGTTATTGAAATAGCCTTAGGCTGATTTTCAAAAAGTTGTTGTTCCCGTGTATTTTAATGAATGCCAAAGTGCAAACAAATCAGTGTTGTAAATTGAATAAATACCTTGTATGAAGTACATTTCGTCTGCACTAAATGCTTGGTTCATTAATTCTTTCTTTTGTATGACTTGTTTCAGAGGATTAAATTTAGGCTGGAATTGTGGAAAAGACATGCATGTTAGGTTTGGGGAATGTCACATGAATTTGGGATTTGATGAACATTTTTGTTCCAAATTTAGGCGCCCTGACATGAGGAAGTAGAAATGGAAAAACTACAAAATAGTGCTTATTGAAATAATGTACACATATAATATACAGTTGTGATGTAGACATTGACTGTGTTGGCATGTGTTTGTCTGTGTGTGACTAGGGGAGGGGGGGGGGGAGATGATTTGGTCCTCCGACATATCAACATCAACAAATTGTACGTGCATCCCCCTCTCCCCCAGTTTGCAGGCACAAAACCTTATCCTTCATTTTGCGCAACAGTGTCTGTACTTTGAGACTAGGCTCTCAAGCCTTTAGAAAATAAGCCACTTCGGATATAGCACTTGACTGTACGAATGACCCACAAATATCCACAGATCTTTTCAGGTGGAGACGTTCCATTTTGTGCATTTTAGGATAATCACTGCCAAACTGATAGAGGTATGTGCTTCATGAATACCTTTTGTTTGCCCAGTTGAAAAGAATATTTCTAATCCTGTGTATGGTAGAATGTACCGCCAGTGCACAAATGAATAATGATTACATAAACGCGATTTCATGAACACGTATCTAGCATATATACATGTAGTTAATATCTGTTCTCAAGCAACCAATATTCATTATGCCCTGTTTACTCACATGTAACCTATACAGCGATTACTGTAATTATATACTAGTATGCGATTACTAATTAAAAGTGTACTGACTTTGAGTCATTAGACAGTATAGGGCCTGTTATCCAAGTTTTAGGGGAAATTCGATATCTCCATGATTCTCTCTCTCTCTCTCTCTCTGCCTCTCTCTCTCTATCTATCTTTCTCTCTCTTCATTCCTCTTTCTCTCTCCCTCTCTCTCTCTCTCTCTATCTCTCTCTCACACCCTCTCTCTTCCTCTGAAAAAGAGATTGTATCATTTCGTAGCGATTGCCTGAAATTAACCGCAGTAGTAGGCATATAGTAATAGCTTGAAACGTATTAAAGGTACAGGGCGTTACGCTCATTGGCCTCGAAGTGGGTCTAATACGGTGAAACATTAAGAGCACCCTAAGACAAATGGCCACTGTAGACGGATGTAAAAGCATATGGTAGTTGTTTTCTCAACTTTCATGGGGGTGTCATAATTATATGCAGACTCAATAACTCCTTTTACTGACCCTCCCCACCCTCCTTAAAGCCCCTCTGCTCTATGGCCAGGAGGGATTAGAGGGATTAGCGTGGTCACTGACAGGTGGCCTTTATCCCATCAACTCAGCTCTTAATTAGCATAAGAAAAAGAGGATCATGGGGGACCAACAGGCACCGATTAGGCATTGTTTTCTATATAGAGGGAGCAAGTAGTACAGTGGGGCTTTAAGGGAAACACAGATAATGACCACTATAGACAGGTAACTTTTTTATGGACAGGTTCTTAAACTCCTGTTTCCTCCTAGAGGGTGGCAACATGTTATGCATTATGTTAACCTCTTTCCTCATCTCGTCATTTCATTCTCTTTTCATCTCGTGATCACTATACAACCATCATACGACACAGAAACTTTGCACGGAAACCAGTTGTTACATCTTTAATCACCATACATGGGCAATAATAGTCGATATAAATGAATTTTTATTTACACCTGTCATCCAGTATCAATAAAAACAATGCACCCTCTAATAGCAACTATTACTCAACTGCTTTTACTTCTAGTTTTAAAAATAAACAGGTAATAACATTAGTTTACTTCACATAACTGCTAAAAGTTTAAGCAAATCTTTTTGATTCTCTGGAAGCGTTGTTACGTACTCTTAATAATTGTCCCTTTTCTATTATTGTTCATTGAAACTTGGTGACACAACACTTCGCCAAACTTATTTAACTTGCAAAATGATCAGACTCGTTCGTGAAGGGAAAAGAGGGGGTGATGTCGCTTTATTATGTCAATGAACATCCACAATCTAAAATCCGAAAAGAAATCTCATAAGAAAGTGAATCAATATTTTTAGAAATCATAAATTCAAACAACAAAATATCATCGTTGGATTAATTCATAGACCCCCTCATAATTATGGATTTGTTGTGAAGATTTTGAAAAATGCCTTCATACTTTTTCGGGAGAAGGTAAGCAATTGCATTTAATGATGATTTCAATATTGACCTGTAGTCTGATAATAGCTATCATACACTTCTTCATATGACTATTTTTATAGTTGTTTTCCACTTATAAGTAAACCAACCAGAATTGATAGTCAATCTTCTACCCTTATTACACTAAATTGATAAAGACTTTACTAGTGGCTTAATTTACTCCGAAATATCTGATCAGCTGCCCATTTTTGTAAGTAAACATGTAATGATGATATTTTAATGTCAAAATCAGCCAAATAAACCATGTACAGAAATGAAACACTCAAAAATACTGAAGTATTCAAAGGTGAACCAGCAACAGAACAGAACAGAATAGTTCAATTTCTAAAAATGAGTCAAACGCAAACATTGTATATGAACATTACAATAGGCAATTTACAGCTGTATTACGACCCAAAATAATAAACAGTAAAAGGCCAAGGATAACAAAAGCAATTTTACGATCCATACATACAAGGAATAAACTTCATAAGGCTTATCTAATTAACCCTACTGTATAAAACAAAAACAAATATAAAACATACCGAAATAAACTAGGTAGCATCATCCGAACTTCTCGTAAAATATACTATTCTGACAAACTTAAAGCCCCACTGCACTACTTGTAGCTATACTTGCTCCCTCTATATAGAAAACAATGCCCGTGCCCGTTTGTCCCCCATGATCCTCTTTTTCTTATGTTAATTGAGAGCTGATTTGATGAGATAACCACCTGTCAGTGACCACGCTGGGAGGTCTAATCCCTCCTGGCCAAACTAGTGCAGACGGGCTTTAATATAGAGTGAAATAAAATACGAAATCAACCTGGGAGATCATAAATGATTTGATATATACGCAAGAAAACACCAACATCGCCCAAATGATTATTTTACAATGGATGATATACAGTTATAAACTTTGTAAATGTAGCTGGTGCCTTTAGATCCCTTTTTGTAAACATGAGCACTAATTTAGAAAATAAACTTAAAAGGCCGAACGAAAATGTTACTACATTTCTTCCTGAACCTACAAAATTCATCACTTTTTTTACTCCAACAAATCCTAATGAAATAACCGAAATAACAAAACAAATCTTTAATCAAAAAAATCACAGGGTCACGATAGAATAAATGCTTCCCTTCTTAAACACGTTATACATAGTTTCTCCTCTAACTCGCACTTTTAATAAATCCATAAACACCGGGGATTACTCTCCTGAGTCCCTAAAAATTGGAAAGGTCCAGTATATAAAAAGATAATCCTCACAAAATAAGTAATTACAGGCCTAATACCATTCTTCCAATCATATCAAAAATCCCAGCAAAGATTATTTACAAATCTAAAGGACGTATACAAGTTTTTAGATATACTTCAATTGCTAAATTCAAATCAATACGGTTTCAGAAAGAAAAAAACATTCAATCGACCTAGCTTTAGTACAATTATATTATGAAATAACAAATGCAATGGCATCTTAGATAGAGGTCAGCTCTATTGTCTCCCTCTAGGGGAAAACCTAACTGACCGCTATATACAGGTGGCCTTTATATAGAGGTGACCATTAATACAGGTTTGACAGTATATGAAATCGGCCTATTTCTTTGTAGTAAAGTAATTGAACTCACATCCTCATTTTCCACGCTTACGTCATATTCCTTTACGCCGGAAAAAGACCCTACAGAAATCGAGGGCTAAATATCCGGCGATTCAACTTGAAGATATCGATCAAGTGTCTCATATGACATGCACGTGACAATAGTGGCCTTTGCGTGACCGTAATTATGGCAAGACTTTAAACTTTTCTTGGACTTTATGGCATTTATAATAATATGCAAGGTGGATTCGACAAAGTTTATGATGATCCTGTTGATTCTTGGTGTATTTTTATGTACATGACAGAAGGTTGTTCTAGATCGACCCCCCCCCCCCGCTCCGGGATCAGAGGGACCGCATTCATGTTCCCAAAATCCGGCCCGAGAATAATATTGTAAACAAAGGTGGTGTATTTGACTTTTCACCCGGAGATATTTTTTTGTTTAAAGGGGGTGTTTTTTCTTTCTCTCTTTTTGGATTCCTGAGAAATTTAAAAAGGGGGTTATGAAATATAAAAAAGAGTGTGTTTTTTCTCTCTCTCTCTTTGAAAAAAAAAGGGGGGGGGGGGTTTATAAAACATCTTGAATATCATAGATAGGGGGTACAGTGTTCCGGATTTAGGGGGGTCTCCAAGGCAGGAAAACCCTGCGAAAAGGGGGTTCAGAAATGTTGGCAGTCCTGAGATAGGGTGGTGCTTTCAAAGGGAGGGAACATGCATATGCGTACCCTAAATAACACTGAGTGGGGCGGGGAGGGGCGGCGTAGGCTATACGTGTAATTATTTTGTAACGGTTTAGACCGTAATTGTACATGTTTATTATTCACTTCATTCATTTGATTTATTTCATTTCATATAAGCACGAAGACTTTTCTTCCGTACATAGCAATGTTAGAAACTTAACATGATGAGGTAATTATTTATCAAAATAATTATTGGCTAACATTTGATTTTAGTTGTGTAGCCCTAATAAATGAAATCAGATTCATAACTGTTGAATTTGATAATATAGCACAATTCTACAAGCTTTATAATTTCTGAAAGATTTATCTTACATCACTGTATGTACCGTTTTGTTTATCGATTAATTATGCTTTTAAAACTATTATTTTTTAGATTTTTTTCGTTTCTACTATTATGTCTAGATTGCGTAAATACAAACAAGTTTATCGAGTTTCTTGATCGAGATTATTACTTGTTTCTGTAGAAATAGATTTTTTTTTAAATGAACTTTACAAAGCGTCCTCTACGCTTGCTCCGTTATTTGTTACACCGGCTTCAACTCCTTGGCCTTCAGGTTGACTCACAATTGCTTGCTCCTTTTGCTTTCTCTTTTCTTCCTTTCTATCCTTTCTTCGTTGCCTCTTCTCATCATACTTTGCCTTCTTCTCTTTGTTGACATAACCTATCGCAGAACCTAAGATGGCGAAGGCGAACCCCGTTTGGCTTTTAATCCCTATACCCAACACCTCGAAATCGGGTGGTTCTTCACATCCATTTTGTATGGCTTCACAAAGTTGACTGCACGTGATTTTGGTGTCTAACCCGAGACCTAGTGTGCACAAGCAACTCCCGAAGATACACGAAGCACCGCACAGCGTCAAGTCGCAACCAAGCTCAACCTCGTCACCCATACCGATATTGCAGCCAACGATTGGGCCGGAGAGTATGCAAGTGGTGAACCCACTGCAGATACCTTTCGAGACCTCTCCACATTCTACCTCTGCTGAGATGCATACATTTTCATCATCTTCATCTCCTAGCTTGACCCCGACCGATGGACCTTCCGTGTCGAAATTTCCCGATGGTGATGGCTTTGGACCCTTAGGGGCCTTGCCGAATCCCGCCATTTGGGCTATCGCTCCTACAGCAGACCCTTGGTTGTACCCTGGTGAGAGGATTTGTGGTTGCGTCTGAATCGCTTGCGGATATCCCTGGTTGTAGCCTGGTGAGAGGATTTGCGGTTGCGTCTGAATCGCTGGAGGATATCCCTGGTTGTTGCCTGGGTACAGTATCGGCTGAGGTTGACCCGCTACAGGTGGACCCAGCTGAGGCGGGTACGGTCCTGGAGCCCCCTGGTTGTAGCCTGGTAGCATCATCCCTTGTGGCTGACCAGCTATGGGTGGACCTTGATTAGGGTAAGGTCCGGGAGGTGCATGCACTGATGGCCCAACTTGGAGCTGTGCCGGGCCCGGTTGCTGCGCCGGGCCCGGTTGCTGCGGTCCCGGTTGCTGCGGGCCCGGTTGCTGCGGGCCTGGTTGCTGCACCGGCCCTGGTTGCTGCGCCGGCCCAGGTTGCTGCACTGGCTGCGGTTGCTGCGGGACCGGTTGCTGCGGGCCCGGTTGCTGCGGGCCCGGTTGCTGCGGGCCTGGTTGCTGCACCGGCCCTGGTTGCTGCGGGCCCGGTTGCTGCACCGGCCCTGGTTGCTGCGCCGGCCCAGGTTGCTGTAATACAGCTTTGTCAGGACGATTCTGCAAAATGAAAAGATCATACTATTAAAATCAATTATACTTCTCTAAATACGTATTCTCTAATACTCAACCCCCTCTAACAAAAATGGATACAAGTCTCCTCACTTCTTATCGTTCATATCAGTTCCTTTTGCAGCGGTTTATGTGATACGGATGAATTATCTTTCGGTTGCCACTGTGGAACAATATACAGTAAACTTGATATACTTATCTCAACATGAACTTGATTGGGAAGAAGGGAACGTTTACATTAAAAAGAAATTGTCCGTTATCTTTTATCATTCTTCACAACAAGAAACTAGATTGGATATTTTCTTCAACCGTACTTTCTTGCCTTACAGTCAAATCTAGGATGGGTCAATATCACATGAAAAACATGATGTAGTAATAATAATACTACTCTGTACTCATAGTGGTGGATTCATCTGCGCTTTTGGTCAGTCGCTATTACTGTTCCCGACTCTTTCCTTGCAAAATAAGCAGAAAAAGTATGAGAATCTTGATCACATGACTGTGAAAGTTTGATCTTCTTTAGCCGGTTCTAGGACACCTACCCCCTGGACATAATTATACCCCCTAGGGCAAGCACCCTCTAGGAGCTACCCCCGTGGTTATACGGGTGGTTATCCGGGGGGGGGGGGGGGGGTGTGGATGTCCAGGGGGTAGGTGTCCGGATACGACTTTAGCCAGGGTATAGCCACATCATTATTAACACTGCTCTTCCTGTGGGCCCCGTAATTGAGTTTGTATTATCCCATCGTTGCCAGGTACAGCTGGATCTAAGCAGTAGCACTGAGCAGGGAGGTGATAGAGAAGGAGTGGAATCTAGCCGCTCTCCTTTGACCCCATGCTCCAAGCCGCCGAAAAGTTATGCGCTAATCTGCAACTGTTGACCAGGGAGGGGGGGGGGGGGGCGTTACATGAAACAATTAGCTGGTGATTTTCACCGACTAATATCATTTTCACCGCAGTGGAAGAGCGGCTCGGAGCATGGAACTTCAAAGCCAAGTGGAATGCATCCCATTGTTACGCTTTAGAACTCACGCATGCGTTCCACTCCTTCTCTATCACCTCCCTGCACTGAGCAAATAACGCACCTTTTTCATGAGAGCCAAGAGTCCTTACCAATATACCACTGTGATCTACAATGTTATTTAGATATTCAGAAGCTAATAAATAACTTTTTGACATTGTTTTCAACCTAATATTATCAACATTCTCTTCAGCCTTCATAGTAAAAAGACATCTTATTTTCGTAATGGTTCCAACTTGTGTTCCGGGGATTTAGCAGAGAGGGAGAGAGAAATGAATATTCTCACGATTAACGACCATGTATATTCAGGTTTTCCCGTCCAGTTTAACAATCAATTTCATACTTTTCTCATTCAATTTCGTCCTGAAACTTCCTAATCTTGCACATCTCATATCCAATTTCGTCTTTGGTCATCCATTTTTTTAAAGCTTTGTCCAATCAATTTCATCATTGCGCCCCCACTTTCGTCAAATTCAAACAAGTTCTCGGCTGCCATGATTACATTTATTTTTACCCATTTTTTCATTCTTTCTTCATTTTTTCTGAATGTTTTCGTTTTCGTTTCTGTCGATAATATATTTTTGTTATAGCTTTATGCCCATAGTAATTTTTAGGGAAAAGCAATCTGATGGTTTTTGCTGAATTTTAGCAACAATTGTTTGCTATTACTGCGAGCATGACATTAGTAGCAATGAATTTACTCTTTCGGGACTCGTGATAATTCGTTTACAGTTGATTCCACTTGGTTGATTCAATTGTTGGAGGAATTAGCAGAGAGAGAGAGAGAGAGAGAGAGAGAAGCGAACATTCCCTGGATGAACGACGATGTATTATTATTCTTATTTGTTCACTCTCTCTACAATGCTATTAATTTTTTGTGTGACAATAAAATAACATTTTTGTTAATGTTAGGCTTCCTGGGGAAGTTTAAATATAGCTGTAAAGAAATTTCTGGCTTGCACCCATGCAGTAGATCCCGCTGGTTCCAAGATTTTTTTCCTGACTTGTTTTCAATTTACAAGATCGAGCACGCGATCTTAATCAACTGGGTGGAAAATCAGAAATTCTTTACAACAATAAACAAAATTATGGTATACTATTCTATGCAGCGCCACATGGCAATCACATCACAGATAAATTGATTAGTACCAGATTTTAAAGAAAACTGAAGTTGTACCCCGGACCATGCTCTCTCTCTCTCTCTCTCTCTCCCAAAACGACTGGGGACATGCATGTGCCCTTTTGCCCCCCTAGCTAAGTCACTGACTTAGTACTTTATCTATTTTATTCCAGACAGTAGGTCGTACAATTAAAAAAGAAACTGTAAACACGGATGATGAAGTTATTACTTGTTATAGCTACTGTTTCCCAGGTATGCAATAATATTGGATGATCTCTTGAAGTTTAAAGAGAAGGTTGAGTTCTGGGAAGAGGTGAAATATAATTTGTGAGCGTTATAATTGTTATTATGCAAGTGTGCAAGAACACCAGATTAAAAATGTTCCTTGAAAAGCATGGCTCTTCAAATGCCTTAATATTCTACATATGGCATGTAACAGCATAAACATCGGGACGGATTTTTATGCCACATGTTTGTGTAGTCCCATAAACATCTTTATGTGTACAGTCCTTGTAACTTTACCAAGACTGGGCCAAATTTCTTATCATTTTGATGATTCCAGAACCTTGCAGTACACATCAATACTTGCTAGATGATCAACTTTTTCTGATCGCCGGATTCCACACTGTTTCTTTCACGATGCAATCGCATGACTAGAACTCAACTTTATCTTTAAGATTTACCATATTGATGATGAAAATGAGAAATTTTTCCATCACTCATGAGTATAGTGAGGATGGAATAATGTTTTGTTTACACACGGTAGCCTCAACAGTGTCAACACGGTTCCCTTCTTGAGAGCCCTTCAATCCTATTATTACACCAGGATTTAGAGTTCTTATTTTAATAAATGTTTTGACAATGGACAATATGTCATAAATTATTGTTTCAAGTGTACCCTTATTTTAATCTTTCCCGAGCTTTGCTTGGTTATTTGGTACAGACGGATTACCACGGTTTTTCGTTTACATGTCACATTTTTGTCTTATTCATTCTATTTCTAATATTTTCTTATTGTGTTCAAGACACTATCATTTTTGTCGGTTATAGTTCATTCAGCTTATGTCCCATTTTAATTTTAGGGAAAGTGATTTTAGCAAGCAACGATTATAGCTGAATTTTAGCTACAATCGTTCGCCATTATGCTCTCACTCTTTCAGAAATCATAATATTGCTAATAGCTGTGAGAATTGCAATATACGGTACATGTACAGATTGTTTTCCACTCAAAAATGGACATCCTGTAAAAAGATATCAATTCATTTAGGATAGCATAAAATGACTTATCATCCATCACATTATTTTATCATTTCTTAGCTTTGTGTGACATGATAACATATATTATATATTAAGTTGAAAGTGTTACAATGGACAGATTTATGGTGTTTACAAACTTTGAAATATGATTGGTTTTAATTACCCGATATACTGAGTAAATCACACTTTTAGGTTTCATTGCGCCATACATATGTGCGTAATATCCAACTTTGAAAAGTATATTAAACAGGTTTATAACTTCAAACTCATAATGTAAATTAAATCAATTGAAGCGTCTTTTGTATGATAATACATATTGGGTCAGAAAAATTTAAAAATCATGATTTTACACATTCTTTCAAATTTTGAGCCAAAAATGGCAATTCTAGTAAAAAAAATATATAATAATTACATTTATAGGGCGCTTTATACAGGTGGTACTGTCTAACTCAGTAAAATTATTCAACATGTTCAATAGCTAAAAAGCAACAAAATAAAATAAAACTAATACAATACAATTCAGTTGAATGGAATTAACTACTTGTGTGCGCTTCCAGTATACTATAACTGATTAAAAAGGTGGGTTTTGAGAAGGGTTTTGAATGATTCAATGGATGGGGCATTTTGAATATGGGGTGGGAGTTTGTTCCAGAGGGCGGGGGCGATCGATGAAAAGGCACGGTCACCATAACGGGTTTTTATTCGTGGGCCGTGAATTAATTGCATGGAGGAAGATGAACGGAAGGATCTGGCAGAAGAGGAGGATCGAAGGGAGACTAGGTCAAGAAGATATTTAGGGGCAAGGTTATGTGTTATTTTGTATGAAAGAAGTAGGATTTTGAAAGTAATGCGAGAATGGACCGGTAGCCAATGAAGTGAGCGAAGAACAGGTGATATATGGTCATATTTCCTACTTAATGTGATCAATCTAGCTGCTGAATTTTGGATGCGCTGGAGAGGAAATATATGAGTGATTGGGAGGCCGGCAAGGAGGGAGTTGCAATAGTCCAGATGGAAGGAGACGAAGGCGTAATGCGCGTGGCATCCACCCCTATGTAATTCTTTAGTGCTTTCGCAAGAATTTAGGCATGGATGCCATACACTACCCCCAAGATGCTGTCCAAATTATAAAATCACGTATTGGCTAGTCTACTATAATTATGTTTAATGTCGACTTTGGTTGGTTCGTTGGTCTCAAATTATCTCGTGAGTCTGGCCAATTCGGTCGCACGAAATTATTCAGATCTGAAAATGAACAAATGATTAAGTTCTATTTCTAAATTACAATTATTCCCAACTTAATAAAGACAGATATTGCCACATGGGAAATCGAAATTGTCCGGCTGGGGAGATGTTCCCGAACCCTTTTGTTTTGGTGAAGCTCTCAAAGTTAAATAAAGGATCGTATAGTAGATTTTGATCTAAAAATACAAAGAAGTCACCTCATCGATTAAATATGAGGTAACGATTGCCCAAAATCAATGCTGCCTTATATACCCCCCCCCCCTCATTCGATAACCCATAACCCTGCACAAATTGTTATATGGGCCATCACAGGTCTCACTATTGGTCTCATGGGCTTTCAGTCTCGTTGTCTAGTGGGGAACCCTCTGAGGAGTTGTCAGGAGGTCCGTGAGACCGAAATTGTCGGTCTCTTGGGCTGTAGCCATTGTTATAATTACCTGGTGATCTTGTTTTCCGTTCGACTGTCCTTTGTCTTGCTTGGAAGCCATGTTGATCTCTTTTCTGTGATGATTCAAGCTGTTGTAAAAAAAATAAAAAATCAATCAATCAATCAATCAATTTAGAAAATACTGTATTTATTCGTCTTCATGCACCAACCTCGTAAATTGGGCAATCCATAATGTTTGTCCTACCTAGGTACAACTAATGTATGCATTTCGCATTCTGAATATTGAAATACGAGTGCTCGTAACAAGTGGGTGAACACACACACACACACACACACTCATCAGTCTGCAAGAATCTTGAACTGTGAAGGAGGCAGCAGGCACGTAGCCAGAGTTTGATGTTGGGGGGGGGGGGGGGCACATACATGTAATCGATCGAGGTCAAACAAAGGGGTCTAAAAAAGTTCAACCGATCTTGGAAATTTTTTGGGGGGCATGTGCCCCCCCAGCCCCCCCCCCCCCCCCCCCTCCCCCCGTGGTTACGTGCCTGGGAGGCAGACTCAACCCAAAGAAGAAGAAGAAGAAAAAGAAATGATGCGTATATAACGAGGCACTTCACAAAGACGTAAGCATTCAATTTGATTATATTACGAAAATGGCCTGTTGATTAATAACTAAGAAAAATCACGCAATATATCAAATTCAACACAAGTATAGCTTTTCTATATCATAGACGCCCTATAAAAAGTTTAAGCAACATGCATACAAAATTATCGTAAGTAAAAATCAGTGCAACATAACGTATTAAATACTTAAGAATATAATCTTGATATAAATATATCGCATTATTACTGTTAATTCCATTTTGTCATCTAATCTATTAATTGATTCGTAATACTTTTATAAAATCCTTTTCATGCAAAGGTGATTTTTAGTTTGAATCTGAAATTGAGAATAAATTTGAAAATTTTGGATGAAAAGATGATCAAAAACTGATTGAACTAAGCTATAACGGGATGTCGAACAGTAAAAAAGGGTTAAGATTTTTAAAAAAACTTTAACAAAATAATAACTGATATTACCTGATGTCAACACAAGAAGTTAACGTTTCAATTTCCAACAAAACGAGTTGCAAGAACCTAGCCTAAATGGTCAGTTTTTTCCTGATTAAGATTGTCTAAGGGTATTGTCCGTGGTATGGTCAGCTTTCTGCCTACGCCTACAAACTGACTCTGATTGGACCCAGGCAGGTTAGAAACTGAGTCGGGTCTTTCGGAAGATGACCTTCTTGAAGCTCTGTCCCCAGCCGTAAATAATTACGCGTCTGTTAAAAACCCAACCACTCCCCCAAAACACGCCGTGCTCTCTCCCTCTCTCTCTCTCTTTCTCTCACACACACACACACACACACACGCACCTCAACGTGAGAAAATGAAGCGATGCCCTTGAAAAATACTTTTAAAGAAAGAACAATAAGTTTTCGGTTCTAAAACTAGATACAATGGCTTTGACGTACCTTTTCAAATTGTTAAATCTTAGCAAATATCTGTTATTATAAGAAAAATGTTTTTTTTTCCCTTTTTGTTATTCCCCCATTCACCGCATTCTTTGCATGCATCTTCCCCTGTTCAAATTCAAATACAGAGCGGGATTTAAGAATTCCGTCACGCAAGCCTGAAAAAGAATTACTAGACCGGCCAAATAATTTTGTTTGAAGGCTCTAGAAAAGATGTTATGGCATTTTGTCTTCAAGTTGACCCATATTTGCACCTTTCTCGAGTATTGAGTGCACTGTAAAAAATAATTTGTTCATTGGTAATTTTTACGTATTTTTTCCATGTAGAATTTACTTGAAAACATTAGTTTTGCCACTTACGCACTAAATTTAAGTCTTGCTAACTCAAACTTTCAATTGAGTAGAACATACGTGGAATATTTAAGTAAAATCAAATACATAAGAACTTTAAGTAATTTCAGCTTGTATTAATTTAGTAATTTTAACTCAAAATCAGAAATTATACGTATTACTCAAACAATTTATGTTGATTATTCTTATCTTTTTAAAGTAAGGACCGATGCAGTGCGTAATAGAAATATTTACATAATTTATGAATATTCATTAAGACCAAATTAAACTCTTTTTTAAATAAAACAATTCTTTTTTGTGGTTGAATGAAAATGTAAGGACTTTAAAACATTTACTAATTCATTTAACATGGCTAAGCAAAGACAAGACAATTTGTAATTGTTACCCAGTTCAAAACAAATCAAAACTTGATATTTCAGGAAATTGTCAACCAATTTTCCTTTTAAGATGCTACGATCAAGTATATATAAAATTTAGAGCCTTTCAATATGTGTCGAATCTTAATCTTAAATAAAAGTAGTGTTAGTGATTAGTGATTAATCTTAAATAGAAGTAGTGAATGATTAGTGGATGTTACTTGTTAGATTAGATGGGTACCAAATCGTGCAATATGTAATCCTATCATAGCTTTTTTTTAATTATCTAAAATGATTACAATACTTAAATTATTTACGTTAATGTAACTCGATTTAACTGAGTAAAAATTTATTTAGCAAAATAAGTAAATTCTACTTAAGATGCCGTAGGTAATATTTACTTAATAAAAATAATGCAATTCTTTTCCTCAATTTTATTGAGTTATTTCGACTATTATTTTTTTACAGTGTGGTAATAACCAAGCAAATCTCGGAAAAGATGCACAGGAGGATTATCATGAATTTTGTTTTTTACATGATCAGATTTATGTTTTATTCATTCTATTTCTAATGTTTTCTTAATGTGTTAAAAGCACTATCATTTGTCGATTATAGTTTCCGCTAGCTATATGTCTCATTGTAATTTGGGGGGCCTTTTTTAATTATTGCACCATGGACTAATATTGATAATACCTGTGAGAATGGCCATATACTGTACATGTACAGAGTGTTTTCCACTCAAAATGCACATCCTGTAAAAAGACATCAATTCATTTGGGATAGCATAAAATGATTTATCGTCCATCACAGTATTTGATTTATTTTTTGGTGGCATGACAACATACATTATATTTTCAATCAAGAAAAAGTGTTTCATTGGACAGCTTTATGATATTTTAAAAGATTTGATAACCCCTTATTCCAAGTAAGTCACACTTTTATGATTCATTGCGCCATACGTAAATATGTGTGTAATATCCACCTTTCAAATGTATATTAATCAGGTATATTACCTCAAACTCACAATGAAAATTATATTAATTGAAAGGTCTTTATCACATAATACATATTCGGTCAAAAAATGGAGGGAAAAAATGATTTTGGACATTCTTTCAAAATAATTTGGAGTAAAAAATGCGCGTGGGTTCCACCCCTATATGTTATTCTTAAATATTTTCGCACTGGATGCCATGCATTACTTAGTCCAGAATCTGCCCGGTCCTTTATAATTTCCTACACACTTGATGCAAGCCGTCGAAGATGGCGTTATCAACAAACTCATAATTAAGCCGGGCGTCCTAATTTAATGATCACGCCATCATCGGCTGGGAGCAAGTAAGTAGGGAGAGGTAGCGTTACGTTGGTGTGGTGGAGATCAAAATTAAATAGGCCAGATTCTGGACTATGCATTACTCCGAAACTGGAAATGCTTCTCTCTCTCTCTATCTCTCTATCAATCTCTCGTTCTCTCTCTCTCTCTCTCTCTTTCTCTCTCTCTCTCTCTCTCTCTTTTTCTCCCTCTCTCTCTCTTTCTTTTTTTCTCTCTCTTTCTTTCTCTCTCTCCCTCTTTCTTTCTCTCTGCAGTGTGTGTGTGTGTGTGTGTGTGCGTGTGTTTGTGTGTGTGTCCTCTCTCTGAACGATTGCTGAAACCGCGGCAGTACGGTTGTAGCTTGAAACGTATAGGGGACAAGGCGTTACGCTCTTAGGCCTCGACGGAAGTGGGTCTAATATACACACACAAAAACCTGCCTATAAAGACCACCCTAGGAAAATAGGTAAACTGGCCACTATAGACAGGGTCAAGTCAGGTTCTACAACACACGTTTCTTTCAAGAGGGAGACAATATAGGTGACCACTATACACAGGTGGTCTTTATCGATAGCTGGCCACTAGGACAGATTGAATGCCTCCGCGTACATGCCATGGAAAAAAGGAGAAAAAAACAGAGACAATAACCCCAAAAACGGGATTTGATGGTAACAATTAAGGGTTTCTTACTTCAGTAGTTGGTTTCACTAATTTGAGAATCAGAAATGTTAAACAATTAACTTTTTGTAATGTTTTCCACATTTATTGTAAGAAGGCAAAACCAATATTATTTAACTGATAGGAATTTCTGTAATGACATAGTCCCTTCCGATAGGTCTGAAAGTTGTAGGCCCTCTAAATAAATGTAAAAGCATAGTATAATTGTTTATGTTGTATATTAGGGCTACCCAAGGGAAACACAAAAAGTGGCCAATCTAGACGGGTGGCCTTTGTAGACAGGTTCTTCAACTCAACATGTTTTCTCCAAGATGGAGGCACCATGTCTTTAGATAGAGGACAGCTCTATTGTTCCACTCTAGGCGAAAATATGGCCGACCGCTATAGACAGGGGGCCTACATATAGAGGTGGCCATTTAGACAGGTATGACAGTATATGAAATATGCCTTTTTCTTTGGAGTGAAAGGACTTGGCCCCGTTCTCAAATTCCTGTACGCCGGAAAACGACGCTACAGAAATAAGAATCCAGGGCTTAATATTCAGTGATTCAACATGAAGATATCAGTTAAAGAAAAGTCCACCCTGATATTAAGTTGGTTTTAATAGAAGCAGAAAAATGAGAGAAACGGGTCGGTGAAAGTTTGACCAAAAACCGATTCAAAGTAAGAAAGTAATGAATATTTGAGTCATTCTCAAGTTGGCAACTCTGTGACGTATCTTGCGAGGTCCACTCCCATTTGCCCTGTACTAAACAAAAGAAAATCATGACATTATATTTTCCCTTAAGAAATTTTTCAATCACACTCTCGGCTTGGCATAGTCACGTAATGTGCTTTGTAATACTAATACCTATTCTGCTATTCAGGGTTTACGAAGTGCGTGCAGACTTTCAATAAAAAGGTCCCCCGTCGATGTTCAATTAAAAGAGCCCTCAACGAAACAAAGAATGAGGCGCATTTTCCCTTTTCTGTCATATTTGTATGACGCGACGCATGTTTGGGTTAAAACGTAAACATGGTGAAGAAAGCGGAATTGTGCGTAAGTACAAGTTCACCGACATCCCATTGAAACGCTTAATATCAAGATAACTGTCTTCTTCTCTTTTTTTTGTTTGGGGGGGGGGGGGTCAATTATATGCAAGATGGACTCAACAAAGTTTGTCATGATCCTGTTAATTCTTGGTGTATTTTTTATGTTTATGACAGAAGTTTGTTCTAGATAACCTTAGTTTATCATCAATGGACTACTGTTTCTATGTTCTACATATTTAAAAAAAAAAAAAAATCTGACATATGAATTGATCCAAAGCATTTGACTACGTCATAGTAGAGACAAATTAACAAAGGTTTATTTGTAAAGGTTGTTTTAATGCTAAATATATTACTCATTGCGGATATAGTATCGAAAATAATATCGCTAGTGATATTCGTTTGTCTCGCAATGTGGTCAATAATGAATCTAAAAGATCACGACGTTTCGTATGCTACTGCGATACTTCGTCACCTGACGAAGTATCGCAGTAGCATACGAAACGTCGTGATCTTTTAGATTCCTTATTGACCACATTGCGAGACAAACGAATATCACTAGCGATATTATTTTCGAAAGGTTGTTTTGTTAAACTAGTTCTAATATTTGTTTTGGTACAAAGAGAACGAAACCAGTTTACACTCTAAAAAAAAACTGCTCAATTTGAGTAAAAATGTTACTCTTTTGAGTAGTCAAAAGGGAACCACCCGACTTTTGAGTAAACTTTACTCAGCATGTGTTGAGTAACAAATCTACTCATCTGTTGAGTAAAAATATTACTCAATAAAAGACTTAATCTCTACTCAGTTTGAATGAGTCAACCTTTACTCAATATTTACTCCTTTGTTGAGCGGTTCCCTTTTTTACTCAGTACTGGGTAGAAACGTAATCAACTCATGTCGAGTAAGAAACTGCTCATGAGTTGAGCCAAATTTTACTCACTTAACGAGTACATGTTTTGACTCAAATTGTTTGAGCAATTTTTTGCTCAAATATTGAGTATGATGTTATCTGGGTAACGCTTAGTTGCTCAATCAATATTGAGTAAAAACATGTACTAAGTTAAGTACATGTTTTTACTCAATACTGATTAAAACAAAGGTGGATTCAACTAGGGTTTTAACTTTTTGACTAAGGGTTTAACTAAACCGCTGATTAATATTGTTCTTTTTTTAATAGCTGTTAAGTAACCATTATTTGTCAATAGAGAATATAAACCATAATTTTGCCTGATTTCTAAATTTAGCATTGATTTGAAGTTCTTCACTCACACACTATGCAAATAACATAAAGTCAACGACATTTTAAATTCAGTAACATAATTTGTGGACTTTAATTTCCCAAATCAGTTTGAATCACAGTGTAAACATACATGATATTAAAAACCTCTTTTGTCTACATCTTTTCTTTCTCTCTTCCTCACTTTGAATTCATAATTTGTTGAGGTAGATATTCCCCTTTTCCTTCGTATTTTTGCTTTTGTTTTACATTTGGTAAATACAAAATTTAGGATAAACATGTGACATAATACGTGTACTTATAATTATGTAAACGATACTTTTCTAAATTGTACTCTCGTTTTTGGAATGCAACTTATATCAATGCGCAATTCAGTAATATGTAACTGCGATGCATGATTCAATAAAAATACCATACCATACCATACCAAAAGTATGTAGTTTAAAAATTTCAATTAAAAAAAATGTTACTTTATATCGCCACATCATTCAAGTTTTTGGCATCAATTCTATGTGTTAAATACCAGTAACATAATTTGTGGACTTTAATTTCCAAAATCAGTTTGAACCACAGTAAAAACTCAGAGTTCTCTCATCATACATGATATTAACAAGTATGTAGTTTAACAATGTTACTTTACATCGCATCATCATTCAAGTTTTTGGCATCAATTCTATGTGTTAAATACCAGTAACATAATTTGTGGACTTTAATTTCCAAAATCAGTTTGAACCACAGTAAAAACTCAGAGTTCTCTCATCATACATGATATTAACAAGTATGTAGTTTAACAATGTTACTTTACATCGCATCATCATTCAAGTTTTTGGCATCAATTCTGAATGTTAAATATCAGTATTAAACATAATCTGTGGAATTTAATTTCCAAAATCAGTTTGAATCACAGTGAAAACTCAGAGTTTTCTCATCAATCATGATATTAAAAAGTATGTAGTTTAAAAATTTCAATTTTAAAATAATGTTACTTTACATCGAATCATCGTAATGAGCTTTCAGGTTTTTGGCATCAATTCTGTAAGTTAAATATTTGACACATATTGACAAGGATTAACGCCTTCAATGAAAATCAAGTAAAAAAAAAAAGTTGAATTCAGTATAGGAATCTCCTGATTTATATTTTTACAGTGCGTCCCAGAAAAAACGAAACCGAGAATTATCGATATTTTATCATAACTAAATCACAATTAATAAATAACATATATTTGTAAAGCTTAGATCCTCCTCTTTTAGTTAATGCAACTAGCATGATGCATGTTTCACGCATGAGTGATCAAAATAAATTTGAAGAAAGGATACCAAAAAGTCATAAGGCGGACGGTATCTGAATTTCAAAGATAAAATCACATTTATATAACGTTCATTTTATGCCCTTTAGTATGACACCTCAATCAGGAAAAATGAGCTAGGAATAAAAAGCTATGTTTGTTTAAAGTAATGCTTGCATTTCCATAATTTCATTAAACGAACTCTTTTCCCCTGGCTGCCTGCCGTACCAACAAACATAATTGACAAAAGGCTTAACACCGTTTCGTTGACAATCAGCCATGCATGAGGTCTTTTTTTCTATGGCTGATCTTCAACAAAACAGAGTTGTCAATTGTGTTTGTTGCTACGGCAGGCAGCCAGTGAAAGCGAGGTCATTTAATCGTGGACCTACTACAAATGGACACTGATCGGTACCATAATACATGCATGCACCTGACTCTGTCAAAAGTATCATAATGACATTCCAAACATGCTTCCAGGCTTTGATCTCATCACGACCGCCGCCAGTCAGCCATAATAAAAAAAAACAGAACTATGCCTGGAACTCTAAAAAAAATGCCTGCGCAAAAGAAGCTGAATCGCTTAAAATCACGGAAATGTATGTGCAGTTGTGGCGTACATATGAATATTAACGTATATGAAGTCTTCAATAGAAAATTAGAAGTAGTTTACACGAGAAACCTGTAAATTTGGCTGTAACACAATGATTTTAAACTTCATTTTAAAACTTATCCTATCCATTTCCAAGGACTAGAAGGTAATATGACAGTAAAGAATAAGTATTTTTCAAAGTTTTGCAAGTCCAGATGTATGTCCACCATGCAGTTTCCACTTCTTTAATAATCAATCTAATATCGCACAAATTGTCATAATGTGGGGTTCACTGCTCCTCCAACTGGTCTTAAATCACGATACTTATCCTGAAACTACACTCTGGGCCCTGGCCTAGCGAAAAGAATCTGAAGAAATGTAAAAGTTCTTTTGTCTGTGATGATGCGTGATTACATAATAAACATTATCGCGTCAAATAAATGTCCTCATCAACATACATATTATCAGATGGCGGTAGGAATGATGTGATCAAAGAAAGACTCTCATTATTAGTCCATCTGTACTAGGGTCCATGGTTTAATAAAATCCTTGGTACGAATTCCTTATATGAGACGACAAAAAAGTCCCATATGACAGCTGCCTGGGCAGGGTAATCCAGCTGTAGTATTTGAAACATCTTGTAGCAGTAGTCAACTGCTGCTTTCAATGAAGAGCATGAATAGGCGCTTCTCTCGATGACTACGTAACACTGTCCTGGCTTCATTGGTGTCCCTCAAAGTATCATCAAAAGCAGTTGGCTCCTTCCTCTGAAGGCGGCCAGAAAAAAAGTCCAAGCCAGTTCCTTCCTAAAATGATAACATTTCGATATGTAGTTAACATGATAGGAATTAACAAGGTAGAGGTTAATTTATGTGCATTAAGTTTCGATATGATGATAACAACTAATTGGTTTTGATAAAATCGGGGGGAAGTTGTCCTACTCCGAGTCCTAGGGGGTAATTGTCCTCTAGGGTGGTTGTCTTCAGGGGGTTATTTTCTGGGGGGGGGGGGCGTAATTGTCCCGCTGGTAATTGGCCGATTGCCCAGGGCTAATTGTCCTACAACCATCTGCATCAATAGGCCCAGCCTACGTGTTTAATACAAATACAATAAAGTAGGCGTAGTTTACTCAAAATTGACACAAACGAAGTTCTTACTCAATGTTGAGTCATTGATTTACTCTTTATCGAAGGTAACAAATTTCTCGGGTGACGAGTACCACTAAAATTAAGGTCTTACTCCAGCTTGAGTACCGAATTGCTCATTTTGTTACTCAACTTGTTTTACTCGGCACAATTTACTCGCTGACATTAAGAGTGCATCATCGCAGACAAAACTCTCATGAAAGCGATCGCGTTCACGCAAAGCGGGCGTTGGCACGATTTTGCGAGTGTCAACCAGCCCGATATCGATATTCGTGAGCTACAGGAGTATCGCAATGTGAAAGATGACTTCACGTGCTACAACGACAATGTATTGCTACGGGGAAAACGTATTGTGGTGCCTGCAGCACTTCGTGATCGCGTGGTGTCAATCGCGCATGAAGGTCATCAAGGAATTTCGCGAACGAAATCACTCCTCCGTTCACAGGTGTGGTTCCCCGGAATGGACACCAAAGTCGAAACCATTATTCGGCTTTGTCCAGCTTGTCAGGCAGTCCAGGATACGCGCACGCCTCTTGAACCACTACGAATGTCCAGTATGCCTCCTGGTCCGTGGCAGCACGTCAGTATGGATTTCTGTGGACCTCTTCCTACAGGCGACTATCTCATGGTCCTAATCGACGAGTTCTCACGCTATCCGGTAGTTGAGATTGTGAAGTCGGTTTCCGCGTCAGTTGTTATACCTGTCCTAGATAAAGTTCTCTCAGTGTTTGGCTTTCCAACAGTTCTGAAATCCGACAATTGTAGCCCGTTTAACTCGGGTGCATTTGCACTATATGCCAAACACAGCGGTTTCGCACACCGACGTATCACGCCTCTCTGGCCCAGAGCCAATTCGCATGCAGAAGCTTTCAATAAGCCTCTGATGAAAGCAGTCCGAGCAGCGTGTCTTGAACAGCAGAATTGGAAACAACGGATGTTTGTCTTCCTTCGCCAGTATCGCGCAACCCCTCACACGTCAACGGGAGTATCTCCTTTCCAACTGATGTTCGGTCGCGTTCCATTTACACGCCTCCCGAATGTACCTCCCGCAGACATCAGTTGCCATAGCAATGACAACCAACTCGATCGTCAGCGAGTACTCGAGAAAGCACTTTCGAAGGATGAAGTAGCGAAGTCGAAGCAGAAGCAGTACGCCGACAAAAGACAGCGAACGCGCGTGAGTGACATCACCATGGGTGACTACGTTCTACTTCGACGCGATAAGCGAGGAGACAAGTTCTCCACCCCCTTTGTTCCTAACCCCATGATTGTTATCGCGAGAAAAGGGAACAGTCATGATCACAGCTGAGACATCTGATCGCCGAGTAACACGCAATGCTTCATTCTTCAAGAAGGTACCGTTTCGCAGTTCCCCCTTTGCCCCTGAGGCAGATGTCGATAACGATGACGATGACATTCTTATTCCAGGACATCACTATGATGTTCCCCCTGCCCCTAACATTCACTCCCGACATCCTGCCCCCTCCAGTCGCCCTTCTCGTACCAGGCGACGGCCTCGGTATTTGACAGACTATGTCCCATAGAACTATATTTCGGTTCCTCATCCGTGACAGTACCCATAGTTTTTTGGTTAAATGTATGTTTAGGATGAAATGCCTTCATCTCAGTAGCTAGTTTGACCCCCCCCCCCCCCCAATGGTTGTTTATGCATTTTGTCATTCTGATGTTTGTCTTTACCGGTAATCTTTCATACTGCTTCGCATCTACCATGTACCAGTTCCACTCCATCACACTGATTAATACGGAATGTTTTTTTCCTAAAAAAAAATTTCAAGCAATTTTCAGTTGTGAGTTCAATAATGCAACAGTCTATTTTTTTATAGAGATACTGTTCGAATGATGATGATTATTTTGATATGTTTGTCATTATTGTTCATTGAAAAGGGAGAGAGGAAGGGTGGAAAGAGGATTAATATTTCACGAACAAAACAGATATTGTAAACAAACAAACAAAAATGATTTAAATGTACGTACATGTATGTATGTGAAATTACTGTACACTGAAAGTACAAACATGATGTGTTTATTAGTAATTTCGTTCAGAAGCATTATTGTTGTATATTGTGTGGTACAATGTATTTTTAACTTGGACTGTTCTTTGAATCATTAGTTTCCAAAAGAAAAAAGTACAAGAACAGAAATGATTTATTTTGGTTAATAACATTTATTTTATTGTCATGCTGTGCAAGTACACATATATGCACAACTTTGTTGCAAATGATGTTGAAGTGCCAAATGTTGCACAATACTCTATTGTTTCAGTTTGGTGTTTAGCAGACCTCAATAAGGTGTTTTCAAGGTTGTTAGTGTAATGAAAGTTCTATTTGACTTTGTCTAGTATTTTGCAGTTCATGATTTCGACAAGGATTTTGTAATGTCAGGTTTAAGACAGCAGTCCTTTTATTGTTGTGTTTGCATTCAGTTGATCTGAAATATAACTAACCTCGTATAGGATTTTACACAAATAAAAGTGCTAACAACTCTCAGAAGAAAATAGCCAAATCACTCATATATATTTTGGTTGTTAGATTTGATTTTAATATCCAAACCGATTCAGTTACATACTATTATGTGCCGATACTGTATGTATTCAACAGGCTTAATGCACCTTCTCCAACATTAAGTAAGCTTAGAAACGAGCATAATGGCGTAGACTTCTAGCTGTATTACCTTCGTATTTATGGACACATAAGATACGACAGCAACCTTATATGGTTATGCGGACTTGGGTACATGTTATTATTTTTTAATGGTTTAGGATGTAATTACCTCATCCCGAAGACTGTTCTTCCATAGGAAACCTCACCCCAAGAAATAACTTTAGTTATTTTGAGAGATCTATTGTATTCTTGCCCATTATACTCTACAGTTTCTCGGCACGACATGGGAATCGCCATTTTCTTGATAACGTGACGTACTATGTGAAGTCGTTTATCAAGTAAATGCATTCAAGCAATTGCAGTATTGAAGTATTTCATAAGCAGGGGCGTAAATCCGTACCTAGGAGTGGGGGGATGATCGGCGATAGCCATCACATACTAGTACGAGCACACGCCCACACTAATTTACGCAAGCGCGCGCGATCGCGCACGCACAAACACACAACACACACACACACACACACGCACACGCACACACACACACACACGCACACGAACGAACAAACAACAAACGCACACATACCCAAACACATGTACATAAATGTATACATGCATACATACATGCACGCACATGCCAAATTTGACAACCACCCAATAAACAAAATCACGTGAAAATCACGTCAATATCAAGGTATCGACTTGAGGAGAGTTACGTTCTTCAAACACCGGACATTTACGTAAATGTGTTAATACGTTTATTGCACTAGGTCACTTAAAACACACGTACACTAAATCACGCAACTGTCACTGCAATATCACCATTATAATAACGTGATTATCCCTACCTTGGAGACCATGGTTTGTAAACGTAATACTCCCGTGTTTGTTTGGTTATGAAATTACATCTTCATAAACGAAATTATCGCGTCACAGAAACACGTGAAGCGTTAGTGATAGTTTTAGTCAAAATATCTGCGTGAAATTCACGTGAATATTACGAGGCTGACTTGAGATGAATCATGTTCTTCATTCACGTGAAATTTACGTCGAAGAGGAAATATGTTACTGTTACCCGCGTTCAACCCAATAATTACGCAAATGTTACACAATAAATTAACCAAAATAATGACGTTCTCATCCTGAACATCGTGTTTTGGATCTTCCATAATTACGTCCAGGCGCGCCGAAAGCAGTTTGGGATTAGAGGGGGTGGGGGTGGGGTGGGTGCAAACATCCCAGAAGAGAAAGCTAGTTGCAACTGGTCCAGTTGATGAACCAGTTAATGCCAACTGGTAACCCCGGAAATTGAAATGGACTAAATGATCCAGTTGATCCAGGCCAGTTAGAATTCAACTGGTCTAGCTGAGCCATTAGAACCATTTGGTAAAACTTCCAACCAGTTGAACGGCAACAACACTCCAATACTGGTACGTCTGTATTTCCAATGTAAAGGCATTGGTAATAAGTAGACTTACATAATTTAATTAATCGAAACAATTTCATATACTTGTATTTTATTGAAATTATTTTAGGTCATAGTTAATGTTTCCCTTATTCATGTTTAATTAAATGTAATTTATACCAAGTAGCGAAATGTCCTAATAACTGGTAATTTATATTTGTAGTATTTTCGAAATGAATTGCATATAACTAAATCATCAGTAATTAAGAAATATGCTGTAAATCAGATAAATTGTTTAGAAAACATAGATCTGCACGCACCCCATATTCAATATGCAAATTAATTGGTGTCAGCTGGTTCAACTGGAAATATGCACACAGACCAGTTATCAACTGGTGCAATGAAAAGATGCCAACAGTCAATTATCAACTGGTGAAAATAGAAATATGCCAACAGTCACGGGATTATCACCACGGAACTTAAATGGTAACTGTGAAACCATCAAGACACCCCAAAATAACTCATTTTTCACACCTAGAAATCACGGAATACCCAGCTTATATTAATAATCCGTTTGAGTCACGAGATCATCACCGCGGAACTGCTGGCAAGTTTGACTACCATTTAAATAGGTGTTTTAAGACACCTAATAATGACTAATTTTTCACACCTAAAAATCACCGATGCCCAGCTTAGATTAATAATCCGTTTGAGTCACAAGATCATCACCGCGGAACTGCCGGCAACTTTGACTACCATTTAAATAGGTGTTTTAAGACACCTAATAATTACTAATTTTTCACACCTAAATATCACGGATTCACAGCTTAGATTAGTAATCAGTTTTAGCTACGCGATCATCACCAAGAAATTTATGGTAACTTTGAAACCATTTAAAAAGGTGTTTTAAGACACCTAATAATTACTAATTTTTCACACCTAAAAGTCACGTATGCCCAGCTTAGATTAATAATCCGTTTGAGTCACGAGATCATCACCGCGGAACTGCTGGCAACTTTGACTACCATTTAAATAGGTGTTTTAAGACACCTAATAATTACTAAGTTTTCACACCTAAATATCACGGATTCACAGCTTAGATTTAGTAATCAGTTTTAGCTAGGTGATCATCACCAAGAAAGTTATGGTAACTTTGAAAACATTTAAAAAGGTGTTTTAAGACACCTAATAATTACTAATTTTTCACACCTAAAAGTCACGTATGCCAAGCTTAGATTAATAATCCGTTTGAGTCACGAGATCATCACCGCGGAACTGCTGGCAACTTTGACTACCATTTAAATAGGTGTTTTAAGACACCTAATAATTACTAATTTTTCACACCTAAATATCACGGATTCACAGCTTAGATTAGTAATCAGTTTTAGCTACGTGATCATAACCAAGAAAGTTATGGTAACTTTGAAACCATTTAAAGAGGAGTGTAAGACACCTCAGAATTACTTATTTATCACCACCATCGGTTAACGGACAAAAAACTCGTTGCTTGGTCAAGTGGTTATTTGGTCATAAACACGTGATTTACAGAGGTAAGTGGAATCACGTTACTCCAGTCGCGTGATAAATTGGTGGTTTTTAGGTTAGATGAAAACGTGAACAGGAGTACCTTTTTTGTTTAAATGAAGGCACGTGTCGATAACGTTTAAATCTAGTTCAAAAGGCACCATACTTTAAAATCACTTAAAATACACTCCCAAAAGAGGTTACTTTTTCGTGTTTTGTTTATTGGGCATAAAGTAAAAGAATTGGACATATTTCGAAATACTGACAGCTGCAAACTGTAGTGTTTTATTATAATGAACTCCGGGATAAGACGAAACACTTTCAAGTAGTAACATAAAGATTGAGTATTTCGTCAGGAAGATGCAAACTCTTTATTTTGAGTCCCATCACTTAGAAAATGATGTATAATGGTCAGGGGCGTCGCTAGACCTTTTTTGGTGGGGGGGGGGGGGGGGGGGGTGTAGAGGCCAACGATTACCGACAAAATTAAATGTCCCAATATTTACAAATTTAACCCTATATACCGAAGCGCGGAAGCTTAGACGTTTCCTTACATTATTAGGGAAAAAAGACGATTTATTGTACCGTTCTCGACTGTTAACCCTTGTCTGAATGAATTCCCCCCCCCTCCCGCGCGAAGCGCGAAAGCTTTAGCGTTTCATTAAATTATTATAAAAAGAAGACGATTTGCTGTACCGTTCTCGACTGTTAATCCTTGTCTGAATTCAGTTTCCCCCCCCCCCCGGCCCCCACCCTCCCGCGCGGAAGTTTTGGCGTTTCATTAAATTATTAGAGAAAGTAGACAATTCGTTGAACCGTGCTCGACTCTTAATCTTTGTCTGAATTCGGTTGACCCCTCCCGCGCAAAGCGCGGAGGTTTGACGTTTCATTAAATTATTAGAGAAAGCAGACGATTCGTTGTACCGTTTTCGACTCTTGATAAGCCCTATTTATCTGAATTCAGTTTTCCCCTCTCGCGCGAAGCGCGGAAGCCTTGACGTTTCCGTAAATTATTAGAGAAAGCAGACGATTGGGTGTACTGTTCTCGACTCTTAATTCTCGTCTGAATTCAGTTTCCCCTTCCCGCGCGAAGCGCGAAAAGTTTAGACGTTTGATTTAATTATTATAGAAAGAAGACGATTCTTTGCACCGTTTTCGACTCTCATTAAGCCCTATTTATCAGAATTCAGTTCAATTCATTCAATATAAACAACAAATTAATTCAATCAAGAAATTGAAACAATCACATTTTTTTTCTTTTTCTTCCTTTTTTCTCTCTCTTTTTTTGGTAATCTCAGGGGGGGGGGGTTATTTGTACAGGCCACCCCCCCTCTCCTTCAAGCGAGGGGGGGGGGGATGCATCTCCCCCACCCCCCCCCCCCCGGGATTTACGCCCCTGCCCCCTACCTCCCCTAGATCGCGCGGGCGGGAAAAATTGTTCTGCATTGTTATCGCGAGAGAGCGGAGCATGCATGCGGTGCAATATGCAGAAGACTGCGTGGCCGGCCGGGGCGCGGCCCAATGTATTTTGTGTACACTGTCGCTCATAAAGTTGGAATATTTTGGTTTTACCCCAATTTATGGAATTATTTTTAAAATAATTTAAAAATAATAGATCTAGATAATAGTATACATTCTCAGATTTTATTGAATAATAATTGGACAATATGTGTTTTGCGTGACTGCTAAAGCATGTGTATGCTACTATGCTTATCAACTAGGGGACTTACGCCCTTAAGTCATAAATGACAGTAATGAGGATTAATGCCCCACAAAAGAGCACTAATATAGCACATCGACACGGTTTTGATCCTGGGCCCTTACAGTTACGAGGCCATTGCTTTGTCACTGAACCATGACTGTACGCAGCGGGGGCTAGGGTAGGGGGCAGTTTCCATAAATAAAAAAACAAACAAAGAAAATGCAATAAATTTTCAATAATTTATTGCATTTTACCCCGGTTCCCAACATAAAAAATCCTCTGTGTGCCCATGCCTTGAGCCATAATGTATGGCCGATTTATTTTGACACCGATTTTGGCAAAGATATTTAACTTAATCTTAATTAGTGGTTGTTTCCCTGAAAACTGGTCAGTGAGCCTTCTAAAACCGCTTCATAAAAGTGGGTATGTATGTGACCCCTCAAACTATCGAGGAATATGCCTATCCAGCTGTCTTGGCAAATTATTTTGTTCGGTTTTAAACCGACGTTTAGTACAGTTCCTTGAAGACAATGAACTTTATAAACCCAATCAAATTGCGTTCAGAGCGGGCTACAGAACGTCTGACTACATGTTTGTTCTAAAAACAATAATAGATAAATATGTAAGAGGCCGGGCAAAGAATGATAAGAAAAGTTTATATATATGTTTTATAGATTTAAGGAAAGCCTTTGACAATGTTTGGAGGGATGGTCTTTGGTATAAAATGTTAAAACAAGGTATTGGTGGTAATTTTCTGAGAGTGCTACATGACATGTATTCAAAATGCAAAGTATCCATAAAACTAGAGTACCTATATATATGTACTCTACATAAAACTAGACGAGGGCGCCACCTCGTGTTTCAATACGAATACCGGAGTAAAACAAGGGTGTGTCATTAGCCCGACATTATTCAATATGTTTTTAAATGATGTTGTAGATATTTTTGATACCTCAGTTAGTGAACCAGTAACGCTACATGACAAGGACTTGAACTGCATAATGTAGGCAGATGATCTAGCAATTATTTCTAGATCCCCTCAAGGAATGCAATACTGTTTAGATAAATTCACTCAATATTGTAACTCTTGGATGTTGAATGTTAATGTCACCAAAACTAAAATAATGATATGTAATAAGTCAGGCAGGTTGAATGATAAGAGTGATTTTGAAATAAACGGGGAAAAACTTACCTCGGTGAAGGAAATGAAATATTTAGGCATTGTTTTTAGTAATAATGGATCGTTCAAAACGGCGACAAGGGACTTAGCGGATAAGGCCAGGAGAGCATTATTTAAACTTTATAAATCTTTCGGCAATTATACACCCAGTATTAAAACCTTATTACACCTGTTTGATGCAACTGTACAACCTATTTTGCTTTATGGATCCGAAATTTGGGGTGCTAGTGCAATAGACATGAAGAAAATTCTTCAAATAGAAACAGGGAAAACAGGACTGTATTATAAAAGCGATTTTGAGAAAGTACACATTCAGTGTTGTAAATATATCTTAGGGGTAAACCGCAAATGCAGCAATTTAGCAGTTTCAGCTGAAATTGGAAGGCATCCTCAACTTATTCAAATTGCAATAAACATGCTCAAATATTAGATACGAATACGAAGTTTGGATGAAAATGGCCTTGTCTATAAATCTTTTGAAGAAAACAAAAAATTAGTAAATAACGAACAAATCTGTTGGTAAATGTCAATTCGGGATATCTTTAGTTCACTAAATATTTGTAATAATGGAAATGAGACCGTATTAGACCCTGAAAATATACAAATTTCTCATAAAGATTTTGTCGAGTTATGTAAACTTTGTTTGGCAAGGAGATTTGATGAACAATTAAAACTGGATTTATTTGATGATAGGGATACCCGTAAAGGAAATAAACTCAGAACCTTTAGACAATTCAAAAACGCAATTAAGCAAGAAAAGTATTTATCTCATATACCAAATATAAATTTAAGAAAAAATATCACCAAACTACGTCTAAGCGCGCACAACTTACCCATAGAAACGGGAAGGTATAAAAGACCAGAAAAAACTCCCCCGAATCTTCGATTCTGTGAAGACTGTAATATGAATCTTGTAGGAGATGAATTCCATATAATTATGAAATGTGACAAGTATAAAGATTTACGAGTAGATTTTATAGAAAAAATTAGTAATCTGGAAGAAAAATTTTGTAATTTGGATAGTCAAGAAAAATTCATATTTATAATGAGATTAGACAATGAAGTTGTAATAGATAGTTTTTCTTTGTTCACCAAAAACATAATTGCAATGAGGGGTAATTTTTAGATACTATATGTTATAACAAAGTAGAAGTGTACAATCTTATGCTTTTGGTTTAGTTCTCATTTTACCTATTTTGTATTGCATGACTTATAGTTTATTTAGAAAAGTGCTGTATTATGTTTTATATTATGTTTTATATATTGATTGTTACATTACATTGTAAAGTGATTATAATTATGTTTATGAACAGAATATTGATGTACATCAATGAAGTTTAATAAATACAATACAAAAAATACATGTAGTTAATAACTATCTGTTCTCAAGCAACCAGTATTCATTACGCCCTGGGTACTCACATGTAACCTATACAGCGATTACTGTAACTATATACCAGTATGCGATTACTAATTAAAAGTGTTCTGACTTTGAGTCATTCATTGGGTCTATCCAAGTTTGTTTGTTTGTTTTTTTGTTTTTTTGGGGGGGAGGGGAGTTGTGCTCTAAGGTTTAGGAATTCAATATCTCTGTGAATATATATATATCTCTCTCTCTCTCTCTGTCTCTCTCTCTCTCTCTCTCTCTCTCTCTATATATATATATATCTTTCTCTCTCTCTCTCTCTCTTTTCCTCTGAAAAAAGGAGATTGTATCCTTTCTTAGCGATTGCCTGAAACCGCAGTAGTAGGCTTATATAGTAAAAGCCTGAAATGTATATGTACAGGGCGTTACTCCATTGATCTTGAAGTGTGTCTAATACGGTGAATATAAAGACCATCCTAGGTAAAATGGCCACTGTAGACGGATTGGTCTTTAAGTTGTATGCCCTCTAATGTAAAAGCATATTGTAGTTGTTTTTTCAACAGAAATATCTCCTTTTACGGACCCTCCCCACTCCCTTAAAGGTACTGTGCCCCCCCCCCATTTGCAGCTAACATCAAATTCTGTAGAACTTTGCAGAAATTATGAATATGTCATGTATGTCCTATCTGTGAAATTTAAACGTTAGCAGTGTCCTATTATTCAAATTATGCAAGGAACCCGTTAACTTTCTAGACTTCACTGTCGGACATTATTGAGTGACTGACTGACTTCTTTTTTTCTTCTTTGAGAATAACATACATAAAATAAGCTGTAAAGTAAATGAACATTTGTCTACGTCAATAACCCACTTCTTTAATGGCCAAAATTAAACTGATTGAATCTTTGCGCAGCACAAAACATACCACCATTTGGTTCAAGGGTCTGAAAATCAGACTATAACTGAATTGATTACACTCACTTAAGTCACGCAAAACAGTTATTACATTTTTAAGCACGATACAATAATAATCATTATAGATATGAATTTTTATTTAGACCCTGTCATCCAGTATCAATACAAAAAATGCATCCTCTGATAGTCACTATTACTTAACTGATAAATTTACTTCTATTTTTAAAAATACAGGTGATAACATTAATTTATTCAACATAATAGCTAACAAATTCAAACTATTTTTTAATTCTCTGGAAACATTGCTACATAGGCCTACTCTTAATAATATTCCCTTTTCTATTAGTGTTCATTGAAACTTGGTGACACAACACTTCGCCAAACTTGTTTAACTTGCAAAATGATCAGACTCGTTCGTGAAGGGAAAAGAGGGGGTGATGTCGCTTTATTATGTCAATGAACATCTACAAGCTAAAATCCGAAAAGAAATCTCATAAGAAAGTGAATAAAATATTTTGAGAAATCATAAATTCAAACAGCAAAATATAATCGTTGGATTAATGTAAAGACCCCCTCATGGTCAAACGGATTTATTTTGTGAAGATTTTGAAAAATGCCTTAATACTCTTTCGGGAGAAGGTAAGCAATATTGACCCGTTGTATGCATGATAATAGCTTTCATGATATAATTCTTCAATTGACTAATAATAATAATAATTATCGTTGCTTATATAGCGCCTAACACTTACTTTATCAGAAGTCTCTAAGTGCTCTCCAATAATGCAGCATAATTACCCTGGCTTTAGCAGTGCAGCTGTTACGCGCGCTGCGTTTCCAGGAATAAATTCCTACCAGGTACCCATTTACTTCACCTGGGTGGAGTGTGGCAAATGTAGATCAATGTCTTGCCAAAGGACATTAGTGCGGCGGCGGGACTCGAAGCGCGGACCTTGTGATCGACAGTCCGGCGACGTATCCACTCGACCACAACACCTCTAATTCTTAGAGTTGTTGTCCACTTATATAAGCAAACCAACCAGAATTGATAGTCAATCTTCTACCCGTATTACATTTGAATAATATTTTTGATAAAGACTTCACTAGTGGCTTAAAGGGATCGTTTAACAATGTTAAATCTGAGATACATGGTCCTACATGTTACCAGTGTCTGTGATATGGTGTAATATTGAAGCCCTAAAAAAATAATCGCGCTTCAAAATGATCAAGAAGTGCCTCAAAAAAGTAAAAAAATCTTTGAGTGACCGGTTTTACCATACTTGTTTTCCCCAATAGACTGTTGTGTTATGAAAACCGTTCGGCGAACGGTTTTGTAAAAAAGGCACTACTGAAGCTAATAAACTTAAAAGGCCGAACGGAAATGTTGCTACATTTCTTCCTGAACCTACAAATTCATCACTGTTTTAATTACTCCAACAAATCCTAATGAAATAACCTAAACTACAAACAAAACTTTTAATAATGAAGAAAATCACAGGGCACGAGGATTTTTTTTCAGAATCTGAGACAAAGTGACCGGATCTCATTGTACATTGTTTCTCTTCTAACTCACATTTTTAATAAAAGATGCACCACACGTTACCCCGGGGTACCGCGTTGTGTAGCGCCATCTCGCGTCCACTCGAGTACAATGTATGGAGTGCGTGTACATAGTTCCGTGGTATCTCTATGGTGTATACTATGCATGGTGTGCATGCATGCACTGCTCGCGCTATAGCGCTCGCTCACGATCACAAGCGCACTACGGTGGCTATCGCACACTATAGTGCTAGCTAGCTCCGGCGTCCGGTCCCGACCCGCGGCTATTTTAGAACTTGATGTTATTGCACGTACGTACCGTTCTGTATTCTCCTCATTCTTGCCAAGACAGAAAATAAAAGATAATACCACTTCATAATGTGATTTTCATTTTTATTATTCAATTGGAAAATTTGTTTATTCACAACACATGAGATTATCATGACTGCTGTACACAGATAGCATCATAACACAGAATAGAACTTTCATTTATAATTAATAATTTTAATTATACCACAATAATAATACAGGGTGTATCATAACAGCATGAAGTGATATCAATAATAGAATAATTACTCATAACAACAATGAATTTTAGAAATACAGGACTTAAAGGATTTTTTACAAGAACATTGGACACAATTGAAGGTTGAAAAAATCACACAAAAATAATTTCCCACTTTTTGGTAACCCAGGGTACAGCCTTAAAAAATAAATAAATAATTCAACAAAATGGCCGAATTTTTTTTGGTACCCCAGGGTACCATATATACACCGGGATTACTCTCATGAGTCCCTACGAATTGGAAAGGTCCAGTATATAGAATCCAGTATTTAAAAAAAAGATAATCGTCACAAAAGAAGTAATTACACTCAGGCCTAAAACCATTCTTCCAACCATATCAAAAATCACAGCAAACATTATTTACATATTAAAGGACGTATACAAGTTTTTAGGTATATATTTTAAATTATTAAATTTAAATCATTACGGTTTCAGAATTAAAAGAAATTAAATCGCCTGGCTTCAGTACAATTACATTATGGAATAACAAATGCTATATGCATGGCATCAAACTTGTCTATAGATAAAGGTCAGCTATATTATCTCCCTCTAATAATGACCGCTATAGACATTCAGGTGGCCTTTATAATTTATAGAGGTAAATTGTGACCATTAAGACAGAACCGACTGTATATGAAATCGGTCTATTTCTTTGTAGTGAAAGTGCTTGAATATCCCATTCTCATTGTCCACGATTCTCATATTCCTTTACGCCGGAAAAAGACCCTAAAGAAATAACAAAATCGAGGGCTAAATATCCGGCGATTCAACTTGAAGATATCAGTCAAGTGTCTCATAATATGACAATACCGTGTGTCTCAAAAAAAACGTAACACTTTTGAAATGGTTGCCAAATTGAGCATATATAATTTTATGAAAAAATGTCTATATGTATGGAAAGCTAAAGGACCAACCTTTCATATGATATGAAAAAATTAAAAAAAAATCATGCTTCGATGGACAGTGTTCACTTAAGTTAGAGGTATGAAAATGGGCCTGCGCAGGATTTTTCCTTCCAATTTTGGACAGGTAAATTACTTGTAACTTACAAAATAAGGTCGATATGAGATATTCATGATCGATGGATCAAAAGGATATTTTGAATCAAAAGGATATTTTGAATACCTCGAATTCTGGTATTTTCAATGCATAATGAATGATGTACTTAGCTATTACATGTTTGGGTCATTCATAAAACCTGAATAAAATGTGATTGATGATCCACCAAACTTACGGAAGAAAACTGATAAAGAAAAGGCAAGGGGTAGGTGATGGGATGGGAAAAGGTTGTGGGGGGGAGGAGAGTGGGTTGCATAATGTCAATTATGATTTTGAATACGGTATTTCAATTTAACATTTTCCCATTCTTCCTTCATCCTGTTCACATCTACCAGATCAATGATACAATAAGATGGGAGTGGAAGTTGGTGTGTGTGTGTGTGTGTGTGTGTGGCAGGGGTGGTGTTTGGGGATTGATAAATGACAGAGAGAAAGGACTGGTATTCAAAACATCCTTTTAACTCTTAATCCATCGATCATGAATATCTCATATCAAACTTATTTTGTATGCTAAAAGTAACTTACCTGTCCAAAATTGGAAGGAAAAATCCTGCGCAGGCCCATTTTCATACCTCTAACTTAAGTGAACACTGTTCATCGAAGCATGATTTTTTTTTCAATTTTTTCATATCATATGAAAGGTTGGTCCTTTAGCTTTCCATACATATCAACATTTTTTCATAAAATTATATATGCTCAATTTGGCAACCATTTCAAAAGTGTTACGTTTTTTTTGAGACACACGGTAGTGGCCTTTGCGTGACCGTATTTATGGCAAGACTTTAAACTTTACTTCGATTTTATGGCATTCCAAATTAAGCGCTTGGTAATTGATATATCGCCTGATATATCGCTTTGGACAGTTGCATGTTCAGGGGCTCCGATTCGCTCTCCATGCTGTGATATTACTGAGGCACAGAGGAAGAAATATCAATTGTGATTGTTTAGAACTATGTAGGACATGTATTCACGAACAAAATGTGATTATTATTTTGCCTTTGTCGTCGCCGTGCTGTTCATGGTTATACATTCGGCTACGGAGGCTGGAAGTTTAGGTGAGAACTTATTTCCTCATTACTTTGTCTATCCCTCGATAATATTTGTTGTTGCTATTTCCTCTTTAATTGCACGCTTGGTATGTGCTGATGTTTTGTAGTTATTGTTGTGCGTTCACACCTACAGAAAAAAGTGAGATTAAAAAATATAAAAAATCTGTTTTTTTGTTTGCGTGTGTGGACAGAATAATTTCACTTTTCTTTGCGAATCGCATCGCGATGCAATTCGCAGTAAGTCTTGCGATTTTTCAGAATAATCGCGATAGTTTGCCGGGCGCTGTTTGTATCAATGGTATTGAGAATCAAAAGTCGATTTATTTAATCCCAGGATTTCAAGCGCGCATACATCGTCAAGATTCACGCATAGGCAGTTCGGACATTCTTGCCGTCGAGCGAGAATTCTCTCTGTGTGTGAATGGTCGCCAGAAGAAGAACAAAAAAATCTTTGCATCGTGATTCAATTCACACTAAATTGACATATGTGTGAACGGTCCCCCCCCCCCCCCACCCAAAAAAAAAAAAAAATATTTATATATATATATATAATAATAATAATAATGATAATAATCGATCTTTGCATCACGATCCAAATTGCACTAATTGTTATGTGTGGACGGGCCTATGATGTTCTTTAACACAAACCATTTTCTGACCTATGAAATTTTCCAAGAAAAAACTAACTCATGGTACAGACAATCTAACACAGGATTGTTTAATGAACTAGTTTTTAGTAGTGAGTATGATACAAACGTAACGAAACCAGTACATATTTCATTTAGTTAATAACAACCAATGCGGACCTACGTATATGAAATTATTTTTTAAACAGTTTAGACCGTGATTGTAAATTACTTTATTTGTATTATTCATTTCATTCATTTAATTTATTTCATTTCACATCAGCACGAAGATTGTTCTTAACATAGCATGATGACTAATTATTTATCGAAATAGTCATTGGCTAACCTTTATTTTAGTTGTGTAGCCCTCATATGACATCAGATTCATAACTGTTGAATTTGATAATCAAGAGCTTTATGATTTATAACAGATTATCTTACATCACCGTATGTACCGTTTAGTTTATCGATTAATATTATGCTTTTGAAACTATCAATTTTTAGAAGATTTTCGTTTCTCCTATAACTCTGTAAAATTTGCGTAAATACAAACAACTTTATCGAATTTCTTGATCGAGATTATTACTTATTGCAAAGAATATCATGTAGAAATAGATTTTTTTAAATGAACTTTACAAAGCGTCCTCTACGCTTGCTCCGTTATTTGTTACACCGGCTTCAACTCCTTGGCCTTCAGGTTCACTCATCGCTTGCTCCTTTTGCCTTCTCTTTTCCTCGTTTTTATCCTTGTTGTCTTGCCTCTTATCTCTGTCGACATAACCTATCGCTGAACCAAAAAGGTTGACGACGAACCCCTCATCGGTTGTAATCCCTAGACCCATAAGCTCGACATTGGGTTTTTCTTCACAGCCACCTTGTATGGATTCCCAAAGTGCACTGCACGGGGCTACAGTCTCGAACCCGAGACCCAGTGTGCACAGGCACCTCCCGCAGATACAGGAAGCACCGCACAGCGTCAAATCGCAACCAAGCTCACTCTCTTCACCCATAACGATATTGCAGCCAGCTTTTGGGCCGGCGAGTATCAACTCGGTGAACCCGCTGCAAATAAATTTCGAGGCTTCCCCGCATTCGACCTC
>JAVYIG010010795.1:0-66155 GCA_035222895.1 Strongylocentrotus droebachiensis
ATTTAATGAAACGTAAAAACTTCGCGCTTTGCGCGGGAGGGGAAAAACTATTTTCAGACGAGTAGGCACGTACGGAAGGGGGGGAGGGGGTTAGGGTTGACCCTCCCCCCTTCGGTTTTTTATGTGTGTATTTTGGAGCAACCCCCCCCCCCTTTTCTGTGATTTTTTTTTTTTTTTTTAAAATTTAAAATTTGTTTAAAAAAAATATGCCAATGGCTGACCTAAAATAGGTGACCTCACCCCCCCCCCCAACGGAACAAAATGTCAAATTTTCAAATTTCGAGACCCCCCCCAAAAAAAAATAAGTGTCCTCTCCCCCCCCCCCCCCCCCCCCCCCGCTTATTTAGCGACTGGCTGAGTCGTTACGATTTTTTCGGACCAAAACAAAAAAAAGTGGGCCCCCCCCCCCCTAAGAAATCCTGGATCCGCGCCTGGTCAATAATGTTACTAAAATATTGCACATATTATAACACGTATGATATTGTTTCCAGATGATTATTATATCCTCCATTTCATTAATATTGTTTGTTTTCTGTATACATTCGAGTATGTGAAAAAGCTAAGTTCAAATTCAGATATTACGGATCACTTCGTTTCGGAGTGGAATCCACCCCATGTAGTGGTTTCAAATACTCGTTTGAGTGTGGATTCCAGTATTTTGGCGTGGATTCCACTCCATGAAATAATCCCTAATAAGTCTCCTAAAAATGGATTTATACTTTTATAGTATATTTTATAATAATATTTGGAGGGGACTTTGTACAAGTCTTATTCATGTACAGTACCAAGATTTGAAAGAGCTCCATTAAATCTTGCCAATTACGAGGGTGACGAGATTGCATTCGAGCCCTTATACGAAATCAAATAAAATCAAATAAATCAATTCAAATCAAAGCGAATCAGTTATCTCCATTTGAGATGGCCGACGTAAAGACAAAGCAGGATGGAGGAAAGTCATTCGTCAAACCATTTGTCCTTATGGTAGCTTCGTGCACGATGGCGTCACGTTCCCCGACATCGTCATCAAAGAAAGCCTTGATGAACTGAAGACACTCGACGTCAGACCCGATGACGTGTGGGTCTGCACGTATCCCAAGGCGGGTAAGCATTCTCGATACCTAACAGCTTCATATCTTTTTTTTCTTTTTTTTTCTTGGAGGGGGGGGGGGGAAATCTTAATCTTTTAGTTAGATTTGTTGTTTTTCGCCCTTTTTTTGAAGCAGAAAAAAAAAACGCTATTTATATGCCCAAATCAAAATAGCGATGCGACTACACATAACATGCAGGTGATCCAGTGGCGTAACCAGGATTCTCTTCCGCTACATCCTTGGCAAGCAAAAAAATGGAGGGAAAATATAAAAAATGGTACAAACAAGTGTGAGGTGGTCGAGAACTCGAAATTAATGACAGACAGATCTGTGAGAGGGCCAAGCAAAGAGTCTTTATTAGTAGTACCAGTAACAGACCACATTACATATCACTAATGCCGATAATCATGGAGATCAATGCATTCCCCAAAACATGTCATGTTATCAAATATTAAACGAGTAAATTTGCCCTTTAAAAACCAATTGCCACAGTACAATGTAGCTGAAACTCTCAACATTAACACAGGTAAATACCTGACCCAAATACTTAAACAACTAGAAGTAACAGTCAATATAAACCTCTTATAAAGCAATACATTCACATATTTGGATAAACCAACACACCAAGCTAGGTTTAATAACCTTATCATGTGACCTCAATATCACTACTTAATTCTTGTTCAATAAACTATACCTTTAACTTGTACATTGTAATATTAAGACAATGCAAAATATCCTAATAACATAAACTTAAATAGGGCTATCCTGGTCCCCCCTTTTCACAGTAAGCACATATTAAAGAATGAACAATGAAACTAACAATATATCATAATAATGGAACAAAGACAAAATATCTCTGCTTTTACATATCAGAATATCTCAAGACCTGAAACATTGATAAATCCTGGAAACTATAAATCTCCTTATATCTGCATCAAATACAACTTTCATCAACCAATCCAATTCAAACATCTATCTTCCATACTTTTCTTACTTCCAAACAAACTCCAATAATCTCCTGGCCTAACCCTAAACATTGCTCTTACTCCTATTATTCCATCTCAATTTAACATGTAACAATATTCTTTTATAGCAATCTGCTAAATGAGAAATAAGGTTTACAAAGATAGAGGGCGCTAAAAACCCTCGAATGGCTACATAGTCAGACAAAGTTCGATCATCACTGTTTGAAGTGCCATAATTAATATCCCCTACCTTAGCAACCAAAATACAAACAACATGCAATACTTTTAAACACTCAACTTCTATTATAAGCACTTCTTTTCTATGCTCCCTACCGTTCTTACTGACCTCATTCCTAAACCAAGACTTATACTCATCACATCAATTAGAGCGTACCCTGGTCCTGGTCCTGGGACCAGGCACAACATTAGCGCGCACGCACTACACCCAATTTTGGTACCGCGCGTTCAACTTATTAGTGTACATAACCATGTACTACAATGTAAATGCATATAACAAATCAAAGCGCTAAGCATCACACAGTTTAACATTAAATCCTCGTTTCCAATATAATCATATCAACCCATATGATACATCAAAATAATCACTCAAATCGTTCTAACACAATACACATATGTACATAACACATATTTAGCATAACAATATTAATATTTACTAAACATAACAGTGGTTCAAGTTTGGTCAACTCACCTGTGAGAGGGCCAAGCAAAGAGTGCCGGCTTGTCTCAGCACTCCGCCCTCTACAGGTCACAGGGTAATTTCCTAACCCCTTACATCCTTCCCCACTTAAAACGTCATCGCCCTCGATGACCGAAGGAACAATATTCAAACCATCAACTACCAAAAAACGTTTAACACATAATAACCTTGCCACTAAGGTAGCACGCGGCGACATAACACCTATATCAAACTGCACCATTACCTGTATCTTTCCACTACACAGCAGTCCCCTTTAAGTGTCATTGTGCAAGCTCGCAAAAACACAGTATACACTATAAATACATATATACAAATATAAAGACATCCCAACATGGCTAATTAACTGACTGTTACTAGCGTCGAGACGTCAAACCCAGCATAAGTCGCCTCACCAAAAAGTTATCTCTCACCTACAACTCGAATAGGAATGCACTAAACATGATAAATCGCCATTAAATTCGCACAAAATGCCTACAAATCGGCGCTTCATATTCAAATGTCAACTACGTATCACAAGCAATAAGTATAATTGAACCTCAATAAAAATGAATGGGGTGACCCAATGCTGGACGGATCCATACCAGACCCCAAAACAAGCTTAACAAGTACATAAAAAGGCATGTGTACATGATATACAAAAATCGTATGCAATATCTTATCGCATATCTTTCTTCTTTGCAAATATCAAAAACCAAATATAAAATTCGTTGCTAAAAGTTATATCCTGTCTCTAAACAAAAACATAATCCTTTATGTTACCAATCAAAACTATAGAGCCAAAAAAAGAAAGATTAAAATTCAATCAGGAGCCCCCTAGGAAATCTTATCTCTACTAATCAATGACAAGTGACCAGTAAAGCCAATATCCGAACAATACTAATACATGTAGGAGTCAGAATACCTCCTTGGGGGGACATTACGGGTACTTCTCACCGGGTTAACCCTAGTCCCCTCCCCAGCGTTTCCAGAGCATACCGAGTCAGCTTCGCTCAAATGGGTCGAGTCGATATCTGAAAGGCTGCCTTGCCTCCCTAGCACAGGTTCTTCATCAAGACCGCCCTCCGCCTCTTGAGACCCTGCTGAAAGTTCTTGAAGTGATGGCGGTGGAGAAATTTCTTCCGCGCCTGATTCAGAGGATGAATGGCCAGATCGTTCCATCCGTCCTGGCTGCAAAATAAAACCCCTTGGTCCGGAAGAATCGGATGATGTTCCACTGTCGGACATTGTGTCAAGTGATGGGTCGTCGTTCTCCCTCTCTGACAACCAGGGGCAGTGCTTGAGTTGGGAGCGGTGCAACACTCTCTCTTTACCAAGGTGATTTCTCACAACGTAAACTGGCTGGTCAGCATAAGGGCGTTTGATAACCATGCATGGTTCGGCCTCCCAAAAGTCAGCTAACTTTGCACGGCCTCGGTTTCCATGACGTCTGACAAGGACATAATGACCTACTCCGAGTGGCTTTTCAAATATCTTCCGAGCATGGAGGGCACGTCTTGCAACAGCTGCTGCTTCTGCATTCTTCCTTGCTATTGCCCTAGCAGTTCGTAGTTCTGACTGATGTTGCTGGACATAAGACTTGACGTTTCCTTGGCGCCTTGGTTGTCCTTCCCCACTTAAGACCAGACCATGGGGAAACCTTCCATTTCTCCCGAACATCAAGTAGAAGGGTTCGACACCAGTACTTGCATGGACAGTGTTGTTGTAGGCATATACCAAAGAGGGCAGGTAATGATTCCAGCGTCGCTTCTTGCTCTCAGGCAGAGATCCTAGCATGTTGTGCAGAGTGCGGTTCAGGCGCTCACACTGGCCATTGCCAGCCGGGTGGTAAGGCGTAGTGTGGCTCTTCTGGATGCCATACATCTCACAAAGTTCCGCTATGATGGTTGATTCGAAGTTGCGCCCTTGATCGGAATGGATCCTCAGGGGACATCCGTATGGGGTAATCACATGCTTCACTAAGGCCTTCGCAACTGTAATGGCACGCTGGTCACGGGTAGGTATGGCCCAGGCATACTTTGTGAAGATATCAGTCACAACGAGCAAGTTCTCACATCCGTCACTTGATGGTTCTAACACAGTGAAGTCCATGGCAATCAGTTCCATCGGTGCAGTTGCAGTCATCGTCGAAAGCGGTGGTCGAGTCTGGTGGAGGGGGCTTGCTAACGGCACAACGTTGACACTTCGCACACCACAGCTTTACATCATTTTTCATTCCACCCCAGAAAAACCTGTCAGCCAGCAAACGGTACACGCGTCTAGCTCCAAAATGGCCTGCTTCATCATGGAATCTGGTAAGAACTTCTTCCTGTAGATCCTGGGGGAGAACAATCTGGAAATGATCAGTTGCATCCTTGGGGGATTGTACTTTACGGACCAAGACCCCATCCCGCAGACTAAGTCTCTTCCAGTCCCGAAGGAGACGCAAGGATACTGCAGGGCAGAGACCTCTCTCCTCCCTGTTCGGTCGGGATTCCCTTCCAACAAACCCTCTTACTGTCCTCACTATTTCATCGCCTTCCTGATGCTCTTTCAACGACTCTGACGTATACCCTGGCAGCGAGCTAGTTCCTCCCTCGCGACAAACTCTGATCTGGCTGCTAAGGGAGTGAGGGACTTCAATCGCTGGTAAGTGCAGCCCAAATGTGGCCTGAATCGTGGTGCTTGCCACTGTGCTGGGGCCTCCGGTATCCATGCCATCAGGTGGATCCAACCGTGACAGAACATCTGGTCCTTGATTCTCCTTTCCGGGTCTGTACTTTATCTCGTAGTCAAAGGAGCTCATGCGCTGTACCCATCTCAACTCTGTGCAACCGAGGTTGGCCTTGTCAAGGAACAACAGTGGATGGTGGTCCGTAACAATGGTACACTTCTGGCCTAAGAGATAGTCCCTGAAAGCTTCTGTCACAGCCCACTTCACCGCTAGCAGCTCGAGTTTGAATGCACTATAACGTCCACTACGCTCTGCGGGTCTAAGTGTCCTTGACGCATAAGCGATGACATGGTTATTCCCGGTAGCATCTTCCTGCATGAGGATGGCCCCTAAGCCGGATCCACTAGCATCAGTCTCTACACGGAATGACTTTTGGAAGTCTGCATAGGCTAGAACGGGTGTGTTTATCAGACACTCTATCAACTTCCTGAAGGCAGCCCTCGCATCTTCATCCAATGTCACCTTTTGTGATCCCAGGACAGATCCCCTCTTGCCCTTCTTCACTCCCGGGCCTGTTTTAAGGAGACAAAATAAGGGTGCTGCAATGGAGGCATAGCCTTGAACAAACCTCCTGAAGAAGCCAGTGAAACCCAGGAAAGCTCGGACTTCCTTGACAGTGCTTGGCTCCTTCCATCCCTGGACTGTGGATACCTTCTCGGGGTCTACGGAAACACCGGCCGCAGAAACCTGGTGTCCCAAATATTGAACCTCTTGTTGAAGGATATGACATTTTGAGGGTTTCAATTTCAATCCATACTCTTTCATCCTGGAGAACACCAGATCCAGCTTCAGCAAGTGGGAGGCAAAGTCACGTGAGAACACAATTATGTCATCTAGATAGATCAGCACACTAGAGTAACACAAGTCCCCGAAGCATCTCTGCATCAGTCTCTGAAACGTTGCTGGGGCGTTGCTAAGGCCAAAAGGGAGTCGTGTGTACTCGAAGAGGCCAAACGGTACGGTGAAGGCTGTTTTCTCAATGTCTTCAGGGTGCATGGCCACCTGATAGTACCCACTTGTCAAATCCAGTACGGTAAAGTATCTTGCACCTCCGAGTGCCTGCAGCGACTCCTCTATTCTAGGGAGAGGGAAAGAATCACGTCTTGTAAGACAGTTCAAGTGCCGATAATCCACGCAAAGTCTAATGCTTGAGTCCTTCTTTCTTACTACAACAACCGGTGATGCCCAAGGGCTCTGGCTTTCTCGGACAACTCCTCTCCGGACTAAATCTTGAATATGGTCGCGTACAGCCTGATACTGTGGATGGGGTAATGGTCTGTGTCGCTCTTTGAATGGCTGAGCACCACCTGTATCAATGCGATGGGAGACCTTGTCTGTGAAGCCAAAATCCTGGTCATGAGCTGAAAACACTTCGCGATGTTTCTCCAGAAGACACTCTAGGTCAGTGCGTTCTCCAGGAGACAAACTCGTCCAGTCCACATCCACTGGATTCTCACGATTCTCGACTGGCAGTTCATCTTGCTCTACCTCTCGCACGACTGATGCATTGTAAAGGACACCCAGTTGAACAGCCTTTGGGATCACGATCTCCTCGTCTTTCTTATTGCAGAGCACGATGGGGAATCGCCCTTCCTCTATCCGAACAACACATGGCTGGATATCTATTCCTACCGGTAAGGCGCTACATTTTTCTGGCTCTAGAAGCACTTCAAATGGTCCCTCACTCGTTCCGCCCGTACTTTGCGCCTCAAGCACCACTGCCTGACGTGCGGATATCACGACACTTCCCTCCTGTCCGAGACGGGCTGTCCCAATGGCATCCCTCGCTTGGCTCAACTGGATACGGTTGCTGACCGCCTTGAAAGCCTTCTGCCAGGCTGTATTTGTATCTGGCCACTGCAATTTTGTCAAGTAGTCTTGTCCTTCCTCTTTGAACAGATGCTCCCAGCATTCCTGCAGTATGTTCATGCCTAAAATCCCTGATGCGGTTTGGCTATGTTCGGTGGCTGTATTGTCTCTGATCACAAGAACAACTCTACCAGGAATCAGGTGGCCAAGCGCTTCCACGTTCGTTTCAAAATATCCCATGTGTGGTAATGCATCCTTGCTCGCCGACACGACCGTGAATGAGGTTGGAATCTGCTCCATCCTAAAGCCCGCCGGCCTTAGCTTCTCATTAAAAAATGTCTCCCCTACTGTTGTTACCTGGGACCCTGGATCCAGCAGGCAGGGAACCGTTATCCCTCCAAACTTTACTTTAGCGGAGTAGCACTCCCCGACAGCCCTGGAGAGGAAATTGTCGGCCACCTTGTCACCAGTTGCAGCCCTCACCTCCGACTGTCCTACCACTGGAGCCTGTTCTTGCTGTTGCGGTCGTAATGTAGGCGGTGGTACTCCATTTTGTGGCGTCCATTCCGAAGGAATCGAAGATGATGGGACAATTGGTGGTTCTGTACGTGGCGGCATCCATACTCCCGGGTTGGGCAAAGGTACTGGTAAGGGTCCGGTCTGCTGTACCCAGCCCTCCCCAGGTGGCTGCTGGGAATAAGGTTGCCCAGGGTGAGATGCCCAACCATCGGGTTGGGGAAACGGTGGCGGTGCAGATGGTCCCCCTCTCGGTGCCCAACGTCTCTCCCTTCTGCCACGTCTATATTGCTCTGTATACTGGGGGCCCTGTCCCCTGTCTTGACGAGCCCTGGTATCTTGAATTCCTTGTTTCTTATGTGGACATTCCCGAGCATAATGTCCCCAACCGTTACAATTGAAGCATTGTACATTCTCTGCATTTCGAGGCAAGGGTGGTTTCAGCGATATTGCTAGGTCGCTAACCGCTCCGACGACTGATGGCCACCTCCCTGAGTTCCCGGAATTGAACCGAGGTTCCCCCTTCATACATATCTTGGAGGGTGTTCCTAAGGTGTCGGTCACCGATTCCCTCGATAAACTGCTCAGCTAGGGTGGCTTCTGGTTCCGAATATAATCGGTCACTCCAGTTTGTAAGGCGGAGAAAACGGTTTTCGAGGTCCAACGCGAAATCTCTGATGCTTTCTCCTTTTCGCTGCTTCCTCTCCAGGAATAGTCGTTGCAGCTCCCCCACCGGGACATGGTCCGCATAAGAGTCCTGGATGTACGAGAGGATATCTGCGATGCATTTCCCTTCTCTAATTAGCGACTTCACCTCCATCTTTGGTCCGTCTTTGAGGTAATCTAGGATGAATGCCCCTTGTTGTTGGTCAGGTATGGCGTATTTGGCAAAAGCACTCCTCATGGAGTTGACAAAATCTGCAACCTCTCCTGGCCGGCCTCCAAATGTGGGCAGCTTTCTTTCCGGTGCCATAATAATCTGGGGTGGGGGGCGGGACAGCAACTTTCCCAACTGTCCTTGGACACTATCCCCGTCTTCCACTTTAGGTTGGAGAAGTGGCCGGTATAAAGCATCACTCCACTCCCCTATTGGATGGATCTTCCCCCCAATAGCAGGTACAACTACCTCCTCTCCGTCTGTGTCTAAATACACCAGCCCCTTGGCCATGGGGAAATTGGCTTGTAATGCTTCTAAGCTGAGGGGCCCATCTGTTTCCATCAAAGGAAACTTTAATTTCTTTCCCCCCTCTTCCACCTTAACGTACAAAGCCATATCTGCAAGTATCAACAAAAATTAACAAAACTATGTGCCAATTGCGTAAAAAACTTGCCTATGTCTATCTTAATCTCAAAGATTTCGATTTCAATCATAAGATATATTCACTTAGAAATTAATCCTTTAAACTAAAACACCTTCCGAAGGATTTAAATATCAATAACCAAAGTAACTATCACATGTTCCAAACTGACTTCAAAAATAAATCTATTGAATCTAAACATTCTCAAAACTTGACCGACTCTCAAATTTTCAATAGCATCAATATCAAGAATAATTAATGACCTTTCCATAAAAGTAATACTCTACTCTTCAATAAAACAACTATCTTAAAACTTAAAATACATTCTTAAAGCAAGTTCCTGAAAAGAGTTCTTGAAGCGAGTTCTTAAAACGAGTTCTTGAAGCAATGTTCTGTCATCACCTTGTCATGCACATCGTCGTCGCTCTATTACTCATTGCTAAATTATGTTCAATGTGTCCAGGCATAACTATTATCGTTCCACGACTAATATTCCTGAAAAGAGTTCTTGAAGCGAGTTCTTAAAACGAGTTCTTGAAGCAATGTTCTGTCATCACCTTGTCATGCACATCGTCGTCGCTCTATTACTCATTGCTAAATTATGTTCAATGTGTCCAGGCATAACTATTATCGTTCCACGACTAATATTCAGTGAACAGCACACCTTCTAAAGCTATACAAGTTCTTGACGTACAGATCTATTTGACTCTCTGCGAGGTCTTCTTGGTCATGGTTATGTCACCCTCGTCGATGATGTTGCTGTTGCACACGCCGCCGTCCACTTGGATTCGAATCCCATCCTCGTCGCCAGTTGTGAGGTGGTCGAGAACTCGAAATTAATGACAGACAGATCTGTGAGAGGGCCAAGCAAAGAGTCTTTATTAGTAGTAACCAGTAACAGACACATTACATATCACTAATGCCGATAATCATGGAGATCAATGCATTCCCCAAAACATGTCATGTTATCAAATATTAAACGAGTAAATTTGCCCTTTAAAAACCAATTGCCACAGTACAATGTAGCTGAAACTCTCAACATTAACACAGGTAAATACCTGACCCAAATACTTAAACAACTAGAAGTAACAGTCAATATAAACCTCTTATAAAGCAATACATTCACATATTTGGATAAACCAACACACCAAGCTAGGTTTAATAACCTTATCATGTGACCTCAATATCACTACTTAATTCTTGTTCAATAAACTATACCTTTAACTTGTACATTGTAATATTAAGACAATGCAAATATCCTAATAACATAAACTTAAATAGGGCTATCCTGGTCCCCCCTTTTCACAGTAAGCACATATTAAAGAATGAACAATGAAACTAACAATATATCATAATAATGGAACAAAGACAAAATATCTCTGCTTTTACATATCAGAATATCTCAAGACCTGAAACATTGATAAATCCTGGAAACTATAAATCTCCTTATATCTGCATCAAATACAACTTTCATCAACCAATCCAATTCAAATATCTATCTTCCATACTTTTCTTACTTCCAAACAAACTCCAATAATCTCCTGGCCTAACCCTAAACATTGCTCTTACTCCTATTATTCCATCTCAATTTAACATGTAACAATATTCTTTTATAGCAATCTGCTAAATGAGAAATAAGGTTTACAAAGATAGAGGGCGCTAAAAACCCTCGAATGGCTACATAGTCAGACAAAGTTCGATCATCACTGTTTGAAGTGCCATAATTAATATCCCCTACCTTAGCAACCAAAATACAAACAACATGCAATACTTTTAAACACTCAACTTCTATTATAAGCACTTCTTTTCTATGCTCCCTACCGTTCTTACTGACCTCATTCCTAAACCAAGACTTATACTCATCACATCAATTAGAGCGTACCCTGGTCCTGGTCCTGGGACCAGGCACAACGTTAGCGCGCACGCACTACACCCAATTTTGGTACCGCGCGTTCAACTTATTAGTGTACATAACCATGTACTACAATGTAAATGCATATAACAAATCAAAGCGCTAAGCATCACACAGTTTAACATTAAATCCTCGTTTCCAATATAATCATATCAACCCATATGATACATCAAAATAATCACTCAAATCGTTCTAACACAATACACATATGTACATAACACATATTTAGCATAACAATATTAATATTTACTAAACATAACAGTGGTTCAAGTTTGGTCAACTCACCTGTGAGAGGGCCAAGCAAAGAGTGCCGGCTTGTCTCAGCACTCCGCCCTCTACAGGTCACAAGGTAATTTCCTAACCCCTTACACAAGTTCTCACAGATTTTCAAAATAAAAAAAAATCAAAATTTAAGAAATAAAGGCTGGGTATTTTACCGACATCGCTATACGACTGCTACCATGTATTTCAATTGCGCCGTCAATTAAACATTACAATTTAAAAACTTTGTCCCCCTCCCCCCTTCCCACGAAGAAAATCTTGTATCCGCTACCCATTGTGGCATCCCATTGTGAAGAATAACTTCTCATGACTTGAAACAAAAATCCGAATATTTGAAGTATGAATGAAGAAATTATATGAATAATTGAGTAAACACGATCGCCATAACTTTGAAACAAATCAACTCGATTGCCATTGTAATTGCTTACTGAAGTAACCATGGTCAGATTACGTAATATTTCATCGTCATGTTTGCATATTTCAAAAAAGCAAGGACGAGGCTATTAAAATGGCCTCGATTACAATTTTTCGAAAGTCTTTGCCATCGTGATATGGGGATACTATTCATACCACGCAATTATCTCATTATTTACTGCCATAATAATTTTAAGTGAATTATTTAAAAAATAGAGCCAAAGATAAGCCATTGTTTTATTATTATTTCGAAGGCACCCATTTCGCTATGGAGATCGTTGCACTCATCCTCGGCGACGGCAACCCCCACAAGATTAACCGACTCACCGGTATGAGTACCGTCGCAATGCCTGTCCTCGAACAACCTCTTGTCCAGTCTCCTCCACCCGATGGTCAACCTCAAGGTCAACCTCTAGATCATTTTCGTAACCAACCGCCGATACTTGACCTGATTAAGAAAGCACCGTCCCCTCGTCTCATCATCAGCCATCTTCCCTTTCAAAGTCTACCACCAGAGATTGAGAAGAGAGCAAAAGTAAGAAGCGATGTCCGTTTATGCCTGGATTACATTTGCCCCGGGCGCCGTACGTTAAATTAGTCTACGATTTTTCGTAGAGATCGTAGGAGGCTACGGGCTACGATGTTTGTGTTTACATTATCTACGAGCATCGTGCCATTTGTTGTATTGGCCCTCGGGGGCAGGCCAGGGCAAATCCGTAGAGGCTGCTCGATGATTGTACGGAAATCGTGCAATTTGAATGCAGTAGCCGTGCAGTCTCCGCAGCCTCCGCACGGAAATCGTACGGAGCCCATGCAGCTTCCGTGCAAAGACGACTGCTCAATATTACGGATACTGCACGGGCAGCGAGCAGCAACCTTGCGATAGCTGTGCAATGGCCGTGCGAATGCCCCACGAGTCTACAATCTCTGTACGATTTGTTTTTCCCCCATGTTCACCGAAAAATCGTACGTTTGCTGCACAATCAGTGCGAGGCCTCCGGGCGATGCCCGTGCGGGGATTGTGCAATGCCACCAACGACATGTATACGGGCTACGGGCTTACGATTTTTTTTTAATTTGTTTAACTTCTCGCGAAACAAAATCGTAAAGGTCCGAGTCCGTGAATCCGTACGAAAATCTCACGGCCGCCTCCTGCCTCCGCACAGAGGCCGCACGGAAAAGTGGATACGGGCAGGATACAGGCTCCGTAGATTAATCGCAGGCCAAATGTAATCCAGGCATAAGTTGCACAGAATTGTTGTTTGATGACGTAGGGCGCGGTCTTTTGTAGAATGACATCATGCTTCTTCTTCTTTCTTTTCCTGTCCTCATGTAAGGCCAGCTGTACTATGCAAGTGCAGCTGAATATGGGCTATCCAGTCGTCCGTTTCTTTGTTTTTGTTTATTTCGTTGTACATTCTTTCGTTCATAATTTTGTTGTTGTTCAATTTAATGCCATTTTCATTTGCTTATGTTAAGTTTGTTATGATGTTTATGTTTATAAATTTTATTTTATTGTATATTCTTTTTATATAACGGAAATGAAAACAAACAAACAATCCCGTCTCTAGTGCTTCAACGACCAGGGACTTATCCACTGGAACTCGACACCTCCACGATGACGATGACGGCAACGACGACGACAATGATGATTACGACGATGATGGTGATAGAGATGATACATCTGACCAAAAGTACAAAAATAATGTTTGTTTTTGTTTGTTTGTCAAAAGGTGTTGTATGTGGCACGTAATCCCAAGGACTTGGCGACTTCAACGATGAAATTCATCGAAAAAACCATACCTATACCGGGGGGCTTCCCCCGAATCCTGGATGACTTGATGAATGGTGGTAAGTTACCCCCCCCCCCCCCCCCCCCCCCCGTTGCAAACGAGGCGTCAATTCATTTGCTTTATTACCTCGGTCAATCAACCCTATAGATCGTGGCAATTAGTGTGATGCTAGGAGTCCACTGGGCCGGCGCCAGTTGGTGCCAGTTTGCGCCAATGCAATTTACTGTGGCGCCTAGTGTCGCCAATAAGGTGCCTATTGGCGTGTAGTGGCTCAAACTGCCTCCCAACTGGCTCGTGGTGGCCCGTAACGGCGCCAAATTTGAATGTGGCGGCAAGAAAATTTCAAAATGTTTGAAATTTTCGTCGCGCCACTTGCATCGAGCAATCAGCGCCAAGTGTCCGCCAAGTGGCACCAAATGGCGCGAACATATCGCTCTTTGGCGCAAACAATCCGCCTATTGGAATCCACTGGAATGTAATGGCGCGCGCCAAGTTGCGCCAATGAGATTTCGCGCCACATGGCGCCACTTGGCGCCAAGGGGCACCTTGTTTGCGCCACTACGTGAGCCAAACGGCACCCGATTGGTGACTACTTCGCGCCAAATGCCACCTGGTTGCCCACCATTCGGCGCCACTTGCCGCCTCACAGTGATGGCGGCAGTTCTCCAAGCTCCAGGGATGAGGTTGTGCTGGGCATCCTCCTGGTCCAACATGCGGACGTCCGGTGCCTGATAGCGCTTCCTGATGAGGTTGTGCAGCATCACGGCAGCTTCAACGAGCAGGCGGACTGTGTCTGGTTCCTGTCTCATCTGGCTAAGGAAGCACTGGAACTGCAGAGCCAGAATGCCAAAGGCATTTTCAACCACACGCCTTGCCCTGGACAGCGTGTTGTTGAAGATCTTCTGCTGTTGGTCCATGTTACGATGGCCATAGGGCTTCATGATGTACGTCATCCCACGAAGAAGTACGGCATAGGGTGCTCTTCATCATCATGGGGAAGAGGAGCTGGATCTGGGATGCCTAAAGTGCCAGCTTCAATGCACTCCTTCAGTTCACTGTTGTTGTAGATCTGGGCATCAGACTGATAGCCAACTCCACCCACATCGATCCACATGAACTGGTACTTTGAATCTACCAGAGCCATTAGGACAACCGAGAAGAACTGCTTGTAGTTGAAGTAAAGGCTGCCTGATTTGTTGGGCTTCTGGAGATGGAAGTGCTTTCCATCATAGGCTCCCAGACAGTGAGGAAGATTCCTTCTGGCTTCAAAATCACCTGCAACCTCAAGCCAGCCTTCATTGGTTGTGGGGAGGGAGATGACTTCTGCAGCATACTCATCCACTATCGCTCTGGCCACATCAGGGACAAACTTCTGGATGGTTTCCTTGCCCACTCGGAAGTTGTAAGACAGCTCGGCATAGGTGGCCCCAGTGGCGAGATGGCGCAGGAAGACGGACAACTTGAGACCAGGGGGAATGTCCTTCCTGAAGTGGGTGTCCTTCTTCTGCAAGTGGGGTGTAAGCCTGACCAACAGGTCATCAAACATCTCTGGGGACACCCTGGTGTAGTTCTTGAACTTCCTCCTGTCATTCTCCCTCAGATCTTCCATCAAAGTGTGGTACTGTCCACGTTCGGCCCTCAACTGTGGGTGGAGCATGGGTCTAAACCACCAGTTGTGCTTCCCTTTCTTCTTAGGAGGCTCTTCTTCTTCAGGATTGGCCAGCATAAGTTGATAGGCAGTGGCCACCTCAGCATCTCTCATCATCTTCTGATGGAGCAGCATCATCACTCCAACATTATCAAAAGCCTCAGACATATCAAAATTGTAAATATTTAGTAGAGATGTTGTTCATACAGCAGCTGAGGAGGGTCTGAACCAGGTAGCCGATGGCCGGTATTTATATAGTCGGCAAGTAGCGCCAAGCGGCGGCAAGTTCAAACCAATTTGGCGACCTTTGGCACAAACTAATCACCAAGTGGCGCAAAGTAGCCGTCTATTGGCGCAAATGGGGCCAACAGGGTGAATTTTGGAATCAAATGGCCGTGTAATGGCGCGAACTGGCGCGAACTGGCGCAACATTTTGGAGCAAGCCGGGTGCGAATTTTTTTTCCGTATTCGAGAGGGCAAATACCCCATGTGCGCATGCGCGTGGACTTGTGATTTCTCTGCTACTTCCCATACGAAATGTACATGTATTCGCATCTACTGTGCACGATTCGCGTTCTACGAGTAAACGATGGCATAGTAGTCTTCAAACACAGACTCTGATTTGCCAGTTTGACAAATCAATATGCGTATGTGTCGCGATGTGCTTATTCAAGTCTGTGTAGTTGTATGATTCAGACCCAGTAGTGTATATGGAAATACATTGCAACTTGTATAGAATGGTATAGTAGTCTGCAAGCACAGACGCTAATCTGACAGTTTGACAACATACTAGTAGTGTGCTGAGAAGTACTTTATTCAAGTCTGCGTAGATGTATGATTCAGACCCTACTGGTGCGTGCGTTAGAAATGCATCTCAATGTGTAGAGTGTAGTATAGTAGTCTGCAAGGACATAATAATATATTGTGTATTGATGAGTAGTGATTTTATGCAAGTTTGTGTAGTTTAATGATTCCAGACCCCATGGTAGGCCTATGTATTGTGCCACTGCTCTCTCACACTCTTTCTCTCTCTCTCTCTCTCTCTCTCTCCATATCTCTCTCTCTTTCTCTCTCTCTCTCTCTCTCTCTAGCCCTCCCTCCAGTATGCTCGCACTCTCTGTATTACTTTTATTTATAATCATGGTCTGCTGAGAGCCAGAAGGATGTTAACTCTTAACACAACGAATGCCCTTACTACTATGCCACTCTGCAAGTTGAGATGCCTTTCCAATACACGCACCAGTAGGGTCTGAATCATAAAACTACACATATTTGAATATAAAGCACTACTCAAGACACTATGTTGTCAAACTGTCCGATTAGCGTCTGTGCTTGCAGACTACTATACCATGCTATTCAATTTGGGATGCATTTCTGTAAGCACTAAAATGTCTGAATCATACAACTACTCAGACTTGAATACTAGTACTATTGCTACGCACGATATATGCGTAATTGTTTTGTCAAACTGGCAAATCAGAGTCTGTGTTTGAAGACTACTATGCCATCGTTTACTCGTAGAACGCGAATCGTGCACAGTAGATGCGAATACATGTACATTTCGTATGGGAAGTGTTGTGTTTGTAAGACTGTGCTAACAGTCAACGTCGAGGGCTCAATCCCCTTTATGTACACATGAACACAATATGATCGGACATCTTGGAATAGATTAAATCATCTCAACTTCTAAATTCATTGTATCTAGTTTTATGTCTCTGAGTTCCTAAATACTACATCTGGCGACGAGAATGGCTGGAATAGGTCTTGTAGCACCTAACCCATTCCTAGCAACCCCAGGAGAACCTCCTGTGCCTTGGTCACGATGGATTTTGAGCTTCAAAACGTATTTGACTGCAAGCGGGTTGGACACAGCGGAGATACCCGACCTCCGCCGCCGCGCAATCCTGATCCACTGTTTGGGCGCAGAGGGGCAGCGGATCTTCGGACAGCTGGAAGTGTCTACTACCGGTACGTACGATAAAGCTGTTGATGAACTTGAGAAATATTTTGGGCCAAAAACAAGTGTGATGATTGAACGATATCGTTTCCGACAGAGAGTACAAGGTCATGGGGAGCCAGTAAAACAATATGTGGCAGCCATAACCGAACTGGCATCCAAGTGCAAGTTTGGCACCTTAAACGATGAACTGGTTAGAGATCAACTAATCGAAAAGACGTCTATTCCCCGTATTAGAGAACGTCTGTTAATGGAGGATGACGGTCTGACACTTAAGAAGGCGCTCGATCTAGCGATCCAGATCGAAGCCGCAATGCTGGACGCCAAGCTCCTCAAACAACACGATGTGACTGTGAGTGCCAGTACAGGACATAGTCATACTGCACATCAGGCAACTCCAGTACAGAACATCAAACGACCATATCATAACAAAGCTCGCTCTAACCATGCTAACTCGAAGTCGTGTTCGAACTGCGGACGGACACACCCTCCGAAAGCGTGTCCAGCGTTTGGAAAACGTTGCAATTCGTGCTCGAAGATGAACCATTTCTCTAGCGTATGCAGATCTACCAAGAAAAGTGCATCTTCAGTTCGACACGTTGATGAACCAATAGAGGGCGACATAGCAAGCAGCGTGTTCACACTCTCAGACCGGACTTCTTCAGCAAATTCAGGTCAGTTCAAAGAATGTGAAGTGCAGATTGCTGGTACTAACCTCTCTTTGATGATTGATGTGGGGGCCAAAGTGTCAATTCTTAGTGATAAACTGTATCATCGACATTTCTCACATTGTAGCCTGTCATCGACATCGAGCAAGCTCATAGCATATGGTGAACCACCTACACTGATTTCCGTTCTGGGCACGGTTGAGCTTCCTGTCGGGTACAAAGATGTACATCTCGACAGCTTTACGTTCTACATAGCGAAGGGCGAGAGCCTTATGGGAGTCAATCTGTTCGACGCCCTAGGATTTCAGATGAACGACCACACTGGTGAACGCATTCGGCTCATAGACAATGCGTATAGAGAACGCTATGCTGCACTTTTCAACGAGTTTGGTAAATGCAAAGGATATTGCCATGCACCAAGGGTGGATTCCTCAGTCCCACCTACTGCACAGAGTCTCCGTCGACTTCCGTTCGCTGTCAGGGATGAAGTCTCAAAGGAACTTCATAGGCTTGAATCCGATGGCATCATCAAGAGCATTGATTCATCCCCGTGGGTGTCTAATCTGGTCATCGCACGCCGTAAGAATGGAGATCTTAGACTTTGTGTAGATTTGAGGGCAGTCAACAAGGCAATCATTCCGGATAAGTATCCTCTTCCTACTATGAATGAACTTTCAGCTTCATTCCACGGAGCTAAAGTTTTCTCTAAACTAGACATGAGACGTAGCTATCTCCAGGTTCCGCTAGCAGAGCAGAGCCGCCATCTCACTGCATTCAACACACACATAGGCATGTTTCAGTATCGCCGTATGCCCTATGGACTGAACTCAGCACCTAGCGCATTCCAGAAAATCGTTTCTTCAGTTCTAGCTGGAATCGAGGGCACGTTGAATCTCCTTGATGATGTGGTAGTCTTCGGAGAGGACAAGGCGCAGCATGATCAACGATTAGCAGAAGTCATGACTCGCCTCGCCAAGCATAACTTGACGCTCAACGAGGCCAAGTGCACGTTCGCTGCTTCAGACATTGATTTTCTGGGATATCATGTCACTGCAGATGGTCTGACGCCTACACTCGACAACGTTGCAGCTATCCGAACACTCTCAGCCCCAACGAATGTGAAGGAGCTAGCCTCATTCTTGGGAACAACGAACTTCTACCGCAAATTCGTGCCACAATACGCAGCAATCGCAGAACCTCTGCAGAAGCTTCTCCGGAAGGACGCGCTTTGGGAATGGCACAACGCACAAGAGACCGCATTCAACACGCTCAAAGGAAGAATCGCAGAGCCGCCAGTTCTCGCTCACTTCACTCCAAGCGCTGAAACGTACGTGACTACAGACGCGTCAGCGTTCGCTATCGGAGCAGTGTTATCGCAAACGATCGACGGCAGTGTACGTCCGGTCGCATTCGCATCTCGAGCGTTGTCGGACACAGAGCGAAAGTATTCTACAGGAGAACGCGAAGCTCTCGCATGCATCTATGCCTGCGAACACTGGCATATGTACCTCTACGGTCGCAAGTTCACACTTCGTACTGACCATCAAGCCTTAACAACCTTGTTGAGCACTTCAGGATCTGGACACCGCCCACTCTGCATCTACAGATGGTCAGATCGACTGCACCAATATGATTTCAAGGTCGAATATCTCGCGGGTTCACGCAACCGCGTAGCAGATATGCTTAGCCGTACACCGAACGCGAATAGCAATCGCGATAGCCATGCAAGAAGCGACATCGAAGACGACGTCGAAGACTACGTTCTTATGGTGATCTCTCACGTGACCGCAAAGCTTGTGACGCGTGAGCAGCTGAAAACAGAGTCAGCCGCAGATGCAACTCTACAGAAGGTCTGTCATTATCTCCAAACAGCATGGCCTAGAGAGATTTCCGAAGATCTCGTTCCATATCATCGTGTTCGCAATGAGCTAGCTATCTTCGACGACACGTGTATCGCCCGTGGCACCCGAGCGGTAATCCCGAAATCGCTTCAACATCGTGTGTTACAAACCGCACATGAAAGTCATCCAGGTGTGGTGAAGATGAAGCAACGATGTCGCGAAGCAATCTGGTGGCCAGCGATCGATCGACGCGTAGAAGATCTCGTCAGATCTTGTGAAGCGTGTACTCTCAGCGAGAAAACTCAACCGCGGCCAGCACCACTGCAGCCGACCCCATGGCCGAAGAAGCCATGGCAGCAACTTCAAGTCGACATCTTTGGGGAAGTCCAAGCCGCTCCTCAAAGTCAGCGATTTTTGTTAGTTGTACACGACCTCCATAGCAAGTGGCCTGAGATAGCAGCAACAAGCTCAGTCACTACGACATCAGTCATTAGCATCTTGGAGAAGATGTTTACCAAGTGGGGTCTTCCAGAATCTATCACCACGGACAATGGACCACAGTTCACGTCTGAACAGTTCGAAGAATTCCTAGCCGTTAATGGAATTCAACATCGCCTCACAACTCGCTACAACCCTCAAAGCAATGGCGGCGTAGAGCGTTTCAACCGGGTAATCAAGGAGAGCTTGAAAGCGAATCTCGCAGATGGAATGACCTTCGATAAGGCCATCCAGACCCTACTACGCACGTATCGCTCAACACCTCATTCGCTAACCGGAAAGACTCCAGCAGAGTTGAGGTTGGGACGGAACCTCCGTATGCCATTCAACATCCTGAAACCACCGGTTTCAGAGCCTGCAAGCACACAGGCTGAAGCGAGAGAGATTGAGAGGAAACAGCAAAGCATGAAAGCGTACACTGACAAACGCAGACGAGCAATCACACCAAAATTCGCTATCGGTGACTGGGTTCGTGTAAAGCGTCCAAATCGCAAGCACAAGCTAGCTTCGGGGGTATCGAAACCCAAACAGATCGTGAAGAAGCTCGGCTCGAATGCATTCGTACTACATGACGGAACGCGATGGAACACCAGACGCCTTATCGCGAGCAAGCCAGGCAACATGAATGAAAGCGATTGGGAAGACACCTTTCCATTCCCTACAAGCACTGAAGATCAAGAGCAACAGCGAGCAGAACCGCGAACTGTTCGTCGTTCTCAGCGTCTAAGGAGACGACCTGGATATCTACGAGATTACAGATCTTAAATCCTTAGAGCCGACAAGTATTGAGCATAGAAATTAAAAAACTGGAACGTTTAAGTTTTGGACTCATATGAAACAATTGCTCAATATAGGTTAATAAACTTTCAGGCTTGTTGTTAATAAACAAGTTTTATTTTCTGGACTCATAAACTTTTGAACTCATATCTGGACTTAGTTATATAACATTATTCATCTCTTTAAAGGAGGGAAATATGTTGTGTTTGTAAGACTGTGCTAACAGTCAACGTCGAGGGCTCAATCCCCTTTATGTACACATGAACACAATATGATCGGACATCTTGGAATAGATTAAATCATCTCAACTTCTAAATTCATTGTATCTAGTTTTATGTCTCTGAGTTCCTAAATACTACAGGAAGTAGCAGAGAAATCACAAGTCCACGCGCATGCGCACATGGGGTATTTGCCCTCTGAGTACGGAAAAAAAATTCGCAAGCCGCGTGGCATTTGGCGCACGCCATATGGCACCCAGTTTATTCCACTTCGCGACACATGCCGAGCGGACATTAATTCGGCGCCACAGCGAGCCACTACGCGCCAATCACATAATCTTTGGCGCGAACTGGCACCAACTGGCGCCGACCCAGTGGACTCCTAGCATAATGGCCATTACTTCAAAGCAAGGCTTGCACTGTTCTTTCATTTTGAATTCACTCTGTGTAATTGTGTAGGATATATTGCCCTCATAGTAGGGCGCATCAGTTAACAGGCCAGTCACTGACGAAGTCATGACATTTTCTCTTTAAAAAAAAAAAAAAAAAAAAAAAATTCTGCTCGGTCAATGCGACGTGGAACGTAAGTTATGAAACCACGCTAACTAAGATATTGGAATGGAAATACCCTTTGATTGACTTCCAAGTTTTCAACCCAGCCCTTTCCCTTTCTTCTTTTCTTTCCCCAACTAGCAATAGTATCCCTCCCCGATTCGAAAACACCATATCCGGCCCCAACATGTTTGTCCCCATCTCCCCCCCCCCCCCGATCTTTTTCTCACTTGAAGCTAAGGTCTAAATACCATATTGTGAAATACAATAGTCATTATTCATGAATTTAGAAAAACAGCATTGCTTCTCCTGTGAGTTTTATTTTTCCTTCTTTGCAAGTCACTCTTTTCTCTTCCTGTCAATGTCATATTAAGATTCATACATAAGCTGTGGCACTCCTGTTCTTAATTGGATTTCACACGTTTCCTACTGGTGTAGGTCTTTTATACTTCGTTAAACATTATCAATCGCACATTCATAAGCATGAAAATGTATATCTGAAAAGTAAATCAGTCTAAATCAAACCAAATCTAATCAAATGTAATATATATTCTCTTTCCTATATCCCTAGATATCTATTGTGGATGGTTTAATCACGTGATGGAATACTGGAATAAGCGAGATGAAAAGAACGTTCTTTTCTTGAAGTACGAGGACATGGTCATGGTAAATTCTTTGTTTTAAACAATTAAGGAACCAAGTAGAAATATGTGTTCATATAACTTTAACATTTTTTGTTGTACGCACCTGACATTTTTTTTGTATCTCTGACATATTTACCTCCGACATTTTTTCCTCTGACATATTTACCTGCCACCCAATAGCCTACGTCTGTCTCGACATGTTGTGTGATAAAATGCTGAGATATTATGACGGCACCAATTTCTACCCCTAATTTTTTTTTTGTACCTGACATTTTTTTGGTGTCTCTGACATTTTTACCTCTGACATTTTTACCTCTCACATTTTACCTCTCACATTTTACCTCTCATATTTTTTCCTCTGACATTTTTACCTCTGACATTTTTACCTTTGACATTTTTTCCTCTGACATTTTTACCTCTGACATTTTTTCCTCTGACATATTTTCCTCTGACATTTTTACCTCTGACATTTTTATCTCTGACATTTTTACCTGGCACCGTAGTATGACTCCATGCAATCAAATATCATTCCAGAAAGGATCTGCTTATTTATTGAAAGATAAATAACCAGAGCGGAGATTGCCGCTAAATATTTTAAAAAAATCACCTCCTATATGTCTCAGATAATATGCAAAAAAACATGTTCCATTTACTTGTAATTCCTTCATCAAAGTTTCTCTTTATCCAAGTAAATTTCATTGCACGGTTAAAAAAATAATAGATGGGGCATTTTAAGTCCTCCTTCTTTATATTCACTGTAAAGCAAAGAGCGTCTAATGTTATCCTTCATATTACTCCATACAAATTGAAAGAGAACTTTCTGAAGTTCTGAAAAGAATGATAAAGGGGGATCAGGAAGAATACAAAGTAAATAAATCAATTTTGGTATAACAAGAGAATTAATAATAATAATGTCGACCTTTTGCTGTCCAGTGTAATTAATACTTCGTTGCCATGAGTTACACACATACAATTCATTTGGAATGCCAGCTGCGTTCGACAAAGGTATCATTGTGTGTTTTCCGAATTAATTGCTAATGAAGCTCTGATAATTTTTCTTTCATTTATCCCAAGGATCTCCGCGGTTGTGTTAAGAAGGTTGCCGAGTTGCTTGAACATCCTCTAACCGACGACGTTTTCGAGAAGGTGGTGGCGGGAAGTGAATTCAAGGGAATGAAGAAAACTTATGACATTCTCGAGAAATCGACTGAGAAAGGCATCTTTTTGACTAGTGCTGGCGGTCGGAAGGAGATGTCTTTCATGCAAACAGGTACATAGAAAGAAAATTTCTTTTTAAAGCGTATTCATTTGCATATTTCTCGTCGCGAAACAGATATTCTTCTTCTTCTTCGGTACGTGTCGACAAACTAGACGCAAATGAGGGTCACGTGATCATCTTTATTTGAAATATTTTAACATTTTGGTTTTAAAAGTGTCAATGAATTCAATACTGATGATGCTGTCAGGTAGTCTATTCCAGTCTTTACATGTACGTGGGAAAAACTTGAAGGCATCTCTTCTGCAGTAGGACTACTCCAATCATTGACTTTTGATTGAGGACATTTGTTGTGACGCATTTCTTTGTGAATATCTTTCGAGATGTGCGAACAGTACAAAGATATCTGAACATGATGCATGTAGAAAATACCTGCCATAGGGTATTTCAATTGCCCTTGAGTTGATTGTGATCGTATTTGTATGTACAAGTATCTCCATTCGGCAAGTCTTTTCAGAAGCCCTTTAATTGACACCTTTATCACATTTTCTCTTGAGCATTTCATCCAAACGGTACACAATATTTGATGAAAGACATCATCTAAATTATATATATTGTGATACATCTCTTGATAAATATATCTTGCCTAGACACTACGGGAAGATGAAAGAAACATGCAGGTCTATCTCAAATTTGATATTTTCTTTTATGTTTAAACTAAACTTAGAGGTAAAAACTAAGAGGACTGCAAGCCCCCTCCCCTTCCATGATTTACGAATAGATGACATGACCGCTATCTCATACTCAGGCAGCTGCCACCTCATGCAGCGAGGTGATGTGCTTGCAATTCTCAAAATCTCATTTTGTATAATTATTTTGTTGACAAAATTCAATTGTAACTTTGATAAAGTATTAAGATATTTGCTCCCTCACGAAATTTTTGAGCTTGAAGGCTGAAATCGGGGTCCCCAAACCCCTGAAAAAAGAGCCTGTTTGCTATTACTAGAACATTCGTTTCTATAATTTACGTTATGGTTGCATATTTGTATTTCCCATTCTGTTATTTTTGTTTTTTCCATTTTGAACAGGCAAGATTGGTACATGGAAGACTAAGTTTACGGTAGCTCAGAGTGAGATGGTTGACGCTTGGTACCAAGAAAAGTTTGCTGGACAAGAGCTCCAATTCCAGTTTGAGTAACCAGCGTTACAAATCCACCATCGCTGTTTAACTCCCAATCGGAAAATTCGAATGAGGACATTTTGAACAAAAATTTGTCCAATCACATCTTAACCCCCCCCCCCCCCCACTCCCCCTCAGTCAAAGTGGTCTAGTGGCACCCTTGAATGGGAATGAAAGCAGAAAAAAAAATCGAGACACATAATTATGAAAGCTTGAAATAAATCGGACCAATGATAAGAAAACTATGAATGATTGAAAAACGGGATTACTAATTCTATGCGAATTTCAAATTGGCAGTTTCGTCAGTGGATTATGATGTAGCCGCGGATAACTCTCCCAATTTTCTCCTTAGTGCCTTCTCCCTTGGGGCACTAATCGTTCGTTCGTGTCTCCTTAGATCAAGATAGTTATGTAAAGTTCCTTAATTAAAATTAAATAAAAATTAAATTAAGTTCTTCCATCGCCCGATTGCTGCACTAATGAAAATACATTTATAGGTAGCATATTATCATAGGTCGAAATTTGAGTGATTTTGTGTGTTGGAACAAATGGGAAAGTTGTCCGCTGCTACATCACAGAGACATTATCGATTCAGCCAATTTCAAGAGCCTATACCTCAAGTGATTACAACTTTCAAAAATCATAACTTTCATTTTGTTTTATCTAATTACATTCAAATTTCCTCTAGTCTGCTTCTCTGATTTTTCTGCTTTCCTCTGGAGTAGTTTGCTATCAATGTTGTTCTTCCCTTTTAATTGTTTAGGTCACAAAAAGGCACGTTGGGCACTTTAAGAAGTTATAAATCATATGCAAGGTTTGTAGGAAATTTTTTGTAGTGTCACGTTTGAATTATTCTCAGACTAATTAACTAAATCAAGCTATTAAGCTGCTTAGGAGTTGTAAATTAATTTCAAAATTCATAAATATTATTGTTGACCAATATAGGGATTACTCATCATGAATACATGCAAATCAAATGACTTTACATTATCTATTTGGAATGTGTTCATTGATATCTCCATAACCTTAAAAGATCTCACTAGTTTATTTTTTGCCCCCCCCCCCCCATTTTATCATACCAATGATGTTATGTCAATCTTTGTGGAGTGCATGATTCGTTAATTGTCTTTGTCAACTTTCTAATTCTGTGAAGTAGCTTTTGCCGATATTTACTTTTAATTATTCAAATTCTGCCGTGCAATATTGTGTAATTGAAACAAGAGTGTTTATTTTCTTCATTCATAAGTGAAAATTATTTGTAGTAATGAGTGAATTTGTCTTTATATGGACAATTTCCTAATTCATTGATTTTATATTTCTTATATTACTTTCAACTGGTTTCTATTTTAATGAAAATCCCATGGTTTCCCATTTATAGATTAATGTTTATTGTCATTTTATATTTGCAATTTTTGTACACTTCATCTTCTGTCATTGTATTTTACTTGGATCTGTTTTTGTTCACTCTATTTGTAAATTTTACATGTTTTTTCACCGTAGAGGTTGCGAGTATTGAATATAATAAATGTTAAATCTTGATTAGGGGCCGAATCATGTGAAGAGTTATGATTGATTCAAATTAATCGCAATTTAATCAACCGCAATAACAAACAGGAGATGGTAAGTTTGCGATTAATTGGAGAACTAGTAATCAATTCAGATCAAAAACAACTCTCCATGGGGCATTTCAGGCTACTTTGGACAAGATGTACTCCACATATAATACAGAATGTGTGAAATGAGAGAAAAGTTGTTTTTATTATATAATAAAGCATGATGTTGACTCAAGATCACACAGCCTCCACAAAGCATTACTATAATATTATTCAAAGACAGAAATAAATAGCACCTTTTCATACCTGCAAATAAACAAATAGATAACTAGTTAAACAAGACAACATAATTAATTGTAAGCCACATGTGTTTTAAATAGACACAGAAAAATCAGGCGGGGAAAACAGAGGTAAAGGGGAAAAGAGAGAATACTATGATAGTATTATTTTTCTTCCTGCCAACCCCCTCCCCCTTTTCAGATTTTCTGCTGCTTACCTCCTTTATTGAGAGAGAGAGAGAGAGAGAGAGAGAGTGAGAGAGAGAGATTTTGAGAGGGCATGTGAGATTGCAGAACTCATATTCCTGGATGAAATGAATAACATCTTGAAATTTCAACCTCCTTCCATTTTCTGAAGAGGTATAACATTTTGTGAAAACTCTCACTGTTTACCTGACAAAAACAGGTAGTACTGTATCATGTAAGCATCAATTAATCTGATGGATGGAATACAATTAATGAATAAATCGTCAGCGCTTTTATGAACCAACAGTCCATCAATTTGGGCTTTCAAAAATTCAGTTTTTGCTCTGGATACATACTTTGATGTGAGATTCATCATTTTTAAAAGATTCAGTTTGTTGAAAATGTCTCAACTTTTGGAAGTAACATTTCACAGTTAATGGACAGATTCGTTGGTTTATAATATGGGGGACAACATGTTAATTGACAATATTTCAAACCCAAGGCCCTGTCTCAGAACGAGTTTGGATTAATCCAAATTGACCACAAGTCCTCAAATAAATCAAAAAATTACAAACTCCCTCAAATGTTTATAGAAAGGGCCATAGTAAAACTTAACATACACCTCAAATACATGTAACTACTGTTCAATCAATTTAACATGGTTCATGATAAATATTATTACAAACCGAGTTCGATTCATGTACACCTGTAAATCGAATAAAATGAGTGATGGGAACACAAAGATTATCCTATGTACGAGTGGAATACATATGGAATGAAGAATTTGTTCTAAACATGTTGTCAAAAAATACTGGGAGAATCCCTTTGTGATGCTTAAACATGAAAACTGACATATTTACAAGTTCAAACACTGGAAGACTTTTTTAATTTAACAGATAGTGGTGGACTGAGACTACGGAAGTCACTGTTTGTTATCCGATATAATTGCACATTTTTGAACCTCATTACAATAAAAGTATTATAGATACTTACATAATATTGGATGGCTTTGAGTGTGATACAAAAATATATTGTCAAAGCAAGATAAATATATTCTTATTCTTGTATCACACGAAAACAAGGCCATACAATATTATTATTATTATCAAGTCATACAAAACAAACTAAAATCTTAGTTTCAATTCCTCGAATGGTGAAGGTAACTGTAATTTATAAGTAAAATCGACAGTTTTAATAAAGATAATTTACATTGACAAACAAAATTAATCATGCAGCGTTTCAATGATTGCGAGATTTCCCCTTTATTTGTAACTATCGTCATCATAGATTGAATATCCTGTTAGTTTTGCTCGAATGTTTTGTTTTTGTTTTCTGTTCTTCTTCTTCTTCTCTTTTTGTGTCTAAAAACACGTTTTTAACTATGTTGATATGCGTTTCCGATGATGATCATGATACTATGATCGATATCCGATTCGTTCCAAATAGGTTACAAACCCTATGGTCCTCACTCATGAGAACTCACAGTTCTCATGAAAACTAAGGAAGATATATCGGTAGTTTGAGTAGTCCGATCCGTTTTCTATAGAGACAGATAACCTTCAGAAACGGTGTTGCAGTGAAGCCTTAAATAAACTTCTCCACATATCTTTGTCCAATATGATGCCAGAATTACTCTTACAATGTCCCTATCTACACTACACCAAGCCTCGTCTTAACGACTAAGCAACTATGATTTTACTTCACGAGATTATATTTTAACATTAATTCACATTGCTTGTATAATAAGTTTGTTTGATCATGATATTTAGCTAGTTAAATCACGTATAAAAGAATCGAACCTTGAACCTTTATGGCCCGAATTCACAAAGCAAGGTTTGAGCTCAGACCGGGTTTGAGCTCAAACCTCCTTTTGTTATTTACAAACCAGGTTTGTAAATAACAAAAGGAGGTTTGGCGAAACAAAAGGAGGTTTGACCTCAAACCTTGGTCTGAGCTCAAACCTTGCTTTGTGAATTCGGGCCAAGATGTTTGTTCAGTGGTGAACGTGTTGTAGACTTACTTTGCCGGAGAAACTGACAAAATGAGTCAGCAGATATTAAGCTCTACAGGTATATAAGTGTATCAACATATGAAAAACTGAATACTGAGATTCGGTAGTATCTTATACGTTTTGACTTCGAAAGCATCGAACATCTAAACAGGTGAGCTGGATTTTTTGTTTCTTTTTCTGTTAAGTCCCGAACGTGCTTTTGATTTTGATTTTGATTTCTTTTTAAAATATACTCTTTAGGGTGCTACAAATTCACTAGCTTCCATTTATTCGATATTCACAGGTAAGTGGGTGTGTCCTTTGCCCACCAAATGGAAAATTCCCTACAGTAGGCATAACCAATGTGGCCTGTGTTTTCTCTGTTGCTAATATCTATTTTTAGAAATAGGATAAGAAAATAGTCTTCTGCTTTGAAAATGCTTCACATAAAAAACCCGATATTTTCAACTATGATTTTATAAAAATGAATGAAAAAAAGGTTAAATGTTATTAACGTTAAATATTAAGCAAAAACTAAAAAAAGACCAGTTTCACAAACTTACCTTATTAAGTGCAATTTCGTAATATACGTACTTGTGTCATGAAATAGGCAGTTGGGCTAATTATACTCCAATTCACTACAAAGTGACGCTCATCGTTACTCTCGAAAAAAAAAGTAACATGCTTGGCGCTTCATTTTTTTATAATACAACGTCAAGACGTTCCTAATGCCGACTTATATAATCCCAAATTAAAAATTACATGTAGATAAATTTACAATAATATTAAGCATTTCGATTAAATGCATAATCCCCTAAATCACGTATATGTACAGTGTAGGACTATAACTAGGATTAGAGATGGGTTATAGGCTTGTGATTGGGGTTGGGTCAGGGATAGGATTCGTGTTAGGGTTAGGATTAGGGTCAGTGTGTGATTTAGGGTTACTTACGTGATTGGGTATTATGCAGTTGTTCCCAATTTCAACTGTTATGTTATGGATAGATACTTTTTAAAGGATATATTCAAGCGGATCCAGTTCTTACAGCCATGTCATAAACAATAATTGATCGTATACGTACAACTGTTTGTGTAAACATAATAGGCCTATATAAAATAACTTGTTGCCAAGTTGCCAAGCAACACGTGTCTATTTTCAGAGTGTAAGCACACAAAAGATAGAGTCGTATAGATAATACTTAATATCATAATACTGGTTAATATATAGGGGAAGCATGCAATCGTTATGGTACAGATAGCATTGGTTATGAAATCACAGTATTGAGAGCGCCAACAAACGAATAAATAAACAAACAAGCATCTAATAACAGTATTTTTGTAAAGTAAAAGGAACAGCACGCGGTCCGTTAATGGACATGCAAAGCGAGTTTATTAATGAAGGCAAAACATTGACATAGTTCATTTAAAACAATATTTTTACATCCATGCACATATTTTAACATTTCATATTCTAAGGTAAAGCAGTGTTATTTTAATTCTGTATCAATATTTAATGAATGAAACAATTTTTAGCTTCATTGTGGATTTGCGACCGATAATGCCTGAACATGATTGTCATGATATCAATATTTCTATTTTGAAAAACATTATCATCGTTATGACATCATTAATGAAGAATTTTTTACCAGTAATTCCATAATTCCTTGTAGCTAATATTCCACATACTTTCGTATTTCCAGAATGGCGCTACCGGCTGGAATGACCCAAAATCCTGATATGCCCGGACTCTTTGACTTCTATGAGTACGAAGGCTTGAGGATGCCTCAAATAGTCCTTAAATCTAGTCTAGATGAGCTCAAGACATTCGAAGTGAGACCAGATGACATCTGGATATGCACCTATCCAAAGTCAGGTGATTTCCGGTCTTTTCCTTTTTTTAAAACTTTTCATATCTTTTTTAAACTCTTGAATACAACGATAAATTTGCATATTACTCCTTCCGATTTAATTTCCTTTCTCGATTTTATATTCTCGTAATCATTTTGCAAGAAAAGTTGTCTTCATTCACATTGCGTTTCCCCTTTTTTTCTTCTTCTCCTTCTCCTCCTCGTTCTTCTTCTTCCTCTCCTCCTCCTTTTCTTCTTCTTCTTCTTCTTCTTCTTCTTCTTTCTCTTCTCCTCCTTCTCCTCCTCCTCCTTCTTCTTCTTCTTCTTCTTCTTTTTCTTCTTCTTCTTCTTCTTCTTCTTCTTCTTCTTCTTCTTCTTCCTCTTCTCCTCCTTTTCTTCTTCTTCTTCTTCTTTCTCTTCTCCTCCTCCTCCTTCTTCCTCTTCTTCTTCTTCTTCTTCTTTCTCTTCTCCTCCTCCTTCTTCTTCTTCTTCTTCTTCTTCTTCTTCTTTTTCTTAATTCTTCTTCTTCTTCTTCTTCTTAATTCTTCTTCTTCTTCTTCATCTTCTTCTTCTTCTTCTTAATTCTTCTTCTTCTTCTTCTTCTTCTTCTTCTTCTGCATTACCTTGATTTTCTCTTTCCCTTTCGCAATTAAACACTCGTCTTCTAGGCACTTCTCTATTAGATAATTATCCTAATTTTGTAATAAGTGATAGCATTATCAATTCAATTTTGCCAGTGATTAACTAGAATTTAAGTCAACATAATACCTCAAAGACAGGAGGGTACATTTTTGCTTGGCAATGGCAATATTTGTTATAAACATACCTACCTCTACATTTAAATCGATAGTTTAAATTGTCTTTTTCGTTTTTTCATTGAGATTTCGTTTTTCTAATGAAGTAAACATTATATTCACTCGATTCTTGCTTTATATATGTCATGGTCGTGTCTATGTATAATTTAATTTTTACCTAGATAGATATAGGAATTTTAATTACAGCTCATGTATAAATTAGTTCTGTTTCTATTTGCGTCCCACAGGTACACATTTCATCATGGAAATGACATCCCTCATCCTGGCAGACGGCGATCCAATGAAGATCGACCGAACAACCCACCTAGCATCCATCTCCCTCGTAACCGTGGACCGCCCATTCACGGTTGACGCCAATCAACAGAGCGATGAAGCCCCGCCCCCGCTTGCCCTCATGCCATTCATTGATGTGATCAAGAAGGCCCCCTCTCCAAGAAAGATAGCGTGTCATTTGCCCTTCCAGCTTCTTCCACCAAATATCGAGAAGAGAGCCAGGGTAGGTGTTATCCAGTGGCATGGCTAACAGGGGAGGGGGTACATGCGGCACGTATACCCCCCCCCCCCCATCTATCGATGGAGGGGAAAAAAAGAGGGAAATGACGGAAAGAGGGGAGGAACATTAACAATAAAAATGTGAAAAGAAGATGAATGAGCCCCCTCCCATACCTCCTCCTTAATCAGGGGCCTGGATATACCAGAGTGCGGAAAGATGGATAGATGGATAGATAGATAGATGGATACATAATACATCATTATGTATCCATCATTTATTCTATCTATCTATCCATCTATCCATCTTTCCGCACTCTGGTATATCCAGGCCCCTGATTACGAAGAGATAGGCCTAGATAGAAAGATAAAAATAGTAAACTATGCTTATACTAATGTGTCATTCTGTTTTCTTTTTTCCTTTCTTTTTTTGCTCGATCGCTTCGCCTGCTCGTAAAAGAAAAGACGTCAGCCTCCTGATGAAAATAGTATCCATACACCAATGAGTTTATAAAAATAAACCGTAAATGAAATCACTGATAGAAATCTCTGTTTACTTTGATTATTGTTTGCATGTTTGTTTGTTGTTAACTTTATTTTTTCTTCAATAAATAGGTTATCTACGTGGCTCGTAATCCAAAGGATATGCTAGCATCTACAATGCGATTCACAGAGAAGACCGTCCCCTACCCAGGAGGCTTCGACCAAATGGTCATTGACACGATGAATGGAAGTAAGCAGTATTATTATGAATAAGCAAATATTGGTAATACTTATGTTCGGCTTGTGAAGTTGTAGATCTGTATGGCCTGGATAAAACTGCAGATTAAGGTTATCGTTAGCCTGATTCCCCCCAATTTTTTTAAATTAATTTCTCGTGATATATGGTTTAAGGTAGAGAAAACCATCGACGTCATAATTATGACCATGTAGTCACCCTTCGTTACTCGTGAGATTTGTCAATAAAACATAAATGAATACTTCCTTCCATTTTGGCGGAATTGTCGGCAATTTACACTGTTAGGTATTGATAATGCTGTCCGACGATTTTCCCTTTCAACATTATCTATTAATTTTCGAAATTGATATCTTTTCACAAAGGATGATAAAATTAATCCATTTTATTCTTGATAAACGAAAATGTATTTCCTCCGTTTACTCTTTTCTCCCCCTCTTTACTTGTATGTCTTTCTCTCTTTATCTACCTCTTTCTTTCTTTCTTTTTTTATTCACCTTTTTTCCCAGCCAGCTCATTTGGTCCCTGGTTTGATCACGTGATGGGATACTGGAAAAAGCGAAAGGAAGACAACGTTCTCTTTTTGACTTTCGAAGAAATGAAAATGGTTCGTATTATCCTCTTTCCACATTTGTTAGAATAAATGAGTTAAAATTATTTGAAATCGTATACATGATTTTATTTTATACGCATGAATAAAAGAAGAGAGAGAGAGAGATATGGGAGAGAATATACAAATGAAGAATAGGAAGAAAATATGAGATGGAGAGAGAACAAAAATAGACAATGAGATAATAACAAAATCATAGAAATCCTTTTTGTTTCTGACAGTTAACAAGGGGATCCGATATTTTCGCTCCAACGACCCAGTGACATTTGGTCCATGCAGTCTACATTTAAAGATATAATATAAGGTTTGTTTTTGCATTTGGTATTGAGGTTAGGTTTAGGATTAAAGGTAAGTGCTAAGAACAGGTTGTTAGTTCAGGCATGGTAGGCGGGGGCGTCGACAAAGGGGGGGGGGTGTGGGGGTGGGGGGGGTGCGACACCCCTCCACCTAACAGGATATTGTCGGTAAAATTGCGCTGCCGTCGGGAAAAAGAGAAAAGGGTGAGGGAAAAAAAGAGAGGGAAAAAAAGAGAGGGAAAAAAAAGAGAGGGAAAAAAAGAGAGGGAAAAAAAAGAGAGGGAAAAAAGAAAGGGAAAGAGAAAGAAAGGAAAAGAAAGGAAAGAAAAGAGAAGAAAGAAAGAGAAAAAAGAAAAAGAGGGAGGAGAGGAAAGAAAGGAAAAGAAAGAAAAGAAAGAAAAGGAAAAAAGAAGAAAAAAGAGTGAAAGGGAAACAAAAGAAACGAGGGGTGAAAGAGAGGAGAGAGAGGGGAGGTAAGAGTCTGAGAGAGGAGGAGTGGGAGTAAAAGAGAGAAGGGGGTTGTTGGGTGGAGTCGTCTGGTCGAGGGAGCAAGAAAGACACGACACCCCTCCACCTGTCAGGATATTGTCGGTAAAATTGCGCTGCCGTCGGGAAAAAGAGAAAAGGGGGAAAAAGAGAAAAGGGGGAGGGAAAAAAAGAGAGGGAAAAAAAGAGAGGAAAAAATAGAGAGGGAAAAAAAGAGAGGGAAAAAAAAGAGAGGGAAAAAAGAAAGGGAAAGAGAAAGAAAGGAAAAGAAAGGAAAGAGAAGAGAAGAAAGAAAGAGAAAAAAGAAAAAGAGGGAGGAGAGGAAAGAAAGGAAAAGAAAGAAAAGAAAGAAAAGGAAAAAAGAAGAAAAAAGAGTGAAAGGGAAACAAAAGAAACGAGGGGTGAAAGAGAGGAGAGAGAGGGGAGGTAAGAGTCTGAGAGAGGAGGAGTGGGAGTAAAAGAGAGAAGGGGGTTGTTGGGTGGAGTCGTCTGGTCGAGGGAGCAAGAAAGACACGGGTAAATATGTTGCTGTGTCGGGTCAGCTGTGTCGGTATTCTTGCTCGATCCTCGTGTACTATATTAATGCAGAAGTTTGAAGTCGGTGAGATGTATATTGTCGGTCGGCCGACAAGTTTTTTTCCCTACGAACTGTGAATTCTTATCCGCTGTGACGACTTCGAGAGTGACTACAACTACAATACTTGTATTTTCTCGAAGTTTCACTTTCCTATAATATCAGTTAAAGAAATCAGAGGTTAAAAATCTTCGGGGAAACTAAATTCAAACAAGGTTTAAGAGTTAACAACGGTACGTCGAATCGTCTTCCTTTCTCTATATTGTGATGAAACGCCAAAAATTCCGCGCTTTGCGCGGAAGGGGAAAAATTCATTTAGACGAGTCGAGAACGGTACGACGAATCGTCTTCTTTCTCTAATAATTTAAGGAAACGTCAAAGCTTCCGCGCGAGAGGGGGAAACTGAATTTAGATGAATAGGGCTTAATAAGATTCGAAAACGGTACGACGAATCGTCTCCCTTTCTCTAATAATTTAAGGAAACGTCAAAGCTTCCGCGCTTCGCGCGAGAGGGGGGAAACTGAATTCAGACAAAATTAATAGGGCTTATTTAGAGTCGGAAACGGTACAACGAATCGTGTTCTTTCTCTAATGATATGAGGAAACGTCAAAGCTTTCGCGCTTCGCGCGAAAGGGGGAAACTGAATCCAGATGAATAGGGCTTATTTAGAGTCGAAAACGGTACAACGAATCGTGTTGTTTCTCTAATAATTTGAGGAAACGTCAAAGCTTTCGCGCTTCGCGCGAGAGGTGGAAATTGGATTCAGATGAATAGGGCTTATTAAGATTCGAAAACGGTACGAGGAATCGTCTTCCTTTCTCTATATTGTGATGAAACGCCAAAAATTCCGCGCTTCGCGCGGAAGGGGAGAACTTCATTTAGACGAGTCGAGAACGGTACGACAAATCGTCTTCTTTCTCTAATGATTTAAGGAAACGTCAAAGCTTCCGCGCTTCGCGCGAGAGGGGGGAAACTGAATTCAGACAAAATTAATAGGGCTTATTTATAGTCGAAAACGGTACAACGAATCGTGTTCTTTCTCTAATGATATGAGGAAACGTCAAAGCTTTCGCGCTTTGCGCGAAAGGGGGAAACTGAATTCAGATGAATAAGGCTTATTAAGAGTCGAAAACGGTACGACGAATCGTCTTTATTTAATGAAACGTCAAAACTTCCGCGCTTCGCGCGGGAGGGGGGAGCTTCATTCAGATAAGGATTAAGACTCAAGAACAGTACACCGAATCGTCTGCTTTTTCTCATAATTTAATGAAACGTCAAAGCTTCCGCGCTTTGCGCGGGAGGGGGAGAAACTGAATTTCAGACAAGGATTAAGAGTCGAGAACAGTACACCGAATCGTCTGCTTTTTCTCATAATTTAATGAAACGTCAAAGCTTCCGCGCTTTGCGCGGGAGGGAGGAGGAACTGAATTCAGAAAAGGATAAACAGGCGAGAACGGTACAGCAAGTCGTCTTCTTTTTTATAATAATTTAATGAAACGTCAAAGCTTTCGCGCTACGCGCGGGAGGGGTGGGACTTCATTCAGCCAAGGATTACCAGTCGAAAACGGTACAATTAATCGTCCTTTTTTCTTAATAATTTAAGGAAACGTCTAAGCTTCCGCGCTTCGCGCGGGAGGCCCATCACCCACACCCCCTAATGAGCGCGCTTTTAAGTGATTCTCTTGCTCACTACCGCCCCTCCCTAAAATAAGATCCTAGCTCCGCGTCTGCATTAAAATATATAGCTATGATGCTGAGTAAATTGAAGAAATAATTCGTATATTTAAGTCGTCGAGGAAAATGACCATTTTGCGCATATGCAAGTATTATAGATAGTCCATAGGAAAAACAATTTAGCCTTCGGCCCCAGGTTTATAGGGTTGAATTTGTAGATATTGGACATTTAAATTTGTCGGTAATTGGTGGCTAGTTTTGTCGGTAATCGTTGGCCTCTACACCCCCCCCCCCCCCCCCCCCACTGAAAAAGGTCTAGCGACGCCCCTGATGGTAGGGTCCATGGTGTAGGTCTGAATTTAGGAAGGCGGCTAATAATACTGCGGAGAAATTGTCGCCGGTGTATATGTGTCGAACAACCGGCCACATGAGTGCGCAAAATCTAAAGTTTGAGTGTGGCAGGAGCCAAAACAAGCCCTTCCTAGGTCACCCGGCGAGTCGCAAACTATTTACATGATTTATGTGTCCTACAGCTATTCACAGGAGTGAAAACAATGATGTGCTGCACTTTAAGATTGGCATGATTCATAGAAGCTCAAACAGACAGTTTTTCCCTCTTTTTCTCCCAATAATTTCCACTGACCATCCTAAGAACCCGGCAGAGGTCGCTCAAAGAGTCGGAAAGCATCTAGGGCGCCCTCTCTCACCTGAGATTCTGGAGAAGGTGGTGACAAAGAGTGGTTTCGAGGGTATGAAGAAGACATACGACAAGATTGAGAAAGCTTCGGACAAGGGTAAATTCCTTACCAAAGCCGCTGGTCAGTTGCCCTTCATGCAGAAAGGTGTGTTGATTAGGTCTTCTATATTTCATAACAATCGTGTTTACGTTTTTCTTGTGTCGTTATTTAAAAAAACAGGAAGCAGAAGAAGAAGTAGGAGTGGTAGTTGTAGAAGTAGTATTAGTGGTAGTAGTAGAAGTAGTAGTAGTAGTAGTAGTAGTAGTAGTAGTAGTAGTGGTATGAGAAGAAGAAGAAAAAAAGAAGACGAAGAATGAAAAGAAGAAGAAAAAAGTAGTACTAGTGATAGAAGAAGAAAAATAAGTGTCGTGGTTTGCGTAGGAGGATATCTTTTTACCATAACGGACATTCCGCATTATCACATACGACTCAGTCTATTTTTCTTTTTTTTAATTGCATTATTTTCCAGGTGTGATCGGGTCATGGAAAGAAAGATTTACTGTGGCCCAGAACGAAGCATTCGACAAATGGGTCCAGGACAAGTTTGCCGGTTGCGATTTGGAGTTCCAGTTTGAATAATTTAGTTATAAAAAACAAGATCGCAATGACTTTCAATACGCTATTGTGCATCCCATTAAAGTCATAATCGCATTACCTAATGCGTCATTATAAAGTTCATATACTTGATATGTGATGGGCAAGGCTGTTTAGATAGCCTTAGGTTGATTTTTCAAAAGCCTTTGGGATCATGTTGAAACTTATTTTTAAATGATTATACAAACATAAATTCAATTTAATTTTAAGAACATCAACAATTGTATTCGAAAGTGATAATTTAGTTTATTATATTATTATACTATCCTCTCCTTTTGTATGCTCAAAGTTTTTGAAAGCCATATTTCTGTTTTGAATTTGTATTCATTTACAATATTCAATTTTAATTAAAACAATCTTTCTTCGAGATGATAACATCTTCAATTATCTATTTCATGACGGTCCTATTTATGAAATAAACTATATCTATGAATTTATGAAAGATGTTAAACTATATAATATTAATAATAACGGATTCTTATAAAGTGCTTTACCAGGTACAAGTGACCAAAGCACATGCAGTTACCCCCATGACTGAGTTTAATCTATATTGAACATTACAGTGCACTTTCTCCACCCACTTTGGGGAACGTCCCCTTTTTACGGGCACGCTCGTGCTAATCTAACCGCAAAGACGTTCGCATCCTACCAGGTACCCATTTCACACCTGGATGGAGAAGAGCAATGTAGATACTATGCCTTGCTCAAGGACATAAGTGCCGTGCTGGGTCTTGAACCCATGCCCTTTGCATTCCCATTAAAGTGATTAAACCACTCGAATACGACACCTCTATAATTAATATACATTGAAGTTAATGATATTCGTGTTATATATTTATCATCATATTTTAGCATGTACATTTTCATTGTTTTTTAATCGATGTTGTAAATTATTTGTAATTTAGCCAACGGCTGTGAGGATAAAACCTTCAATTCAAGTGTGTAAAATCTATGAAACATAGTTGAATATGATTTATAATAAAAGTTTTCATATTGCTCCGTTTAGTCTCATTTCACAACGCCCCCTATCGTCAGAGTCAGCAGCCTAACATGTTAGCCTATAGACGTTTTTTTTTTTTAATCGTTAAAAATTCATTTTTTTGTTTAAACGAAAAGCACATCCACCCGACGTATGTTATCACTAGCTCTTTCATTGGAGCCCTCCTGTCTCATTGACTTTTGAAAGTTCACCCACCTTAATTTTTCAAAATAGGTTGCAAGCTCGCCATAATCGCCATTGCCTATAATACATTATGTGAAACAAGTCGAACTTTGGACTCAGTCTGCCAAGCGATTGTAAGCTTATAGGTCAAGCACACGAAGGATAAGAAGCATGAATTTTCATAGATCACTTCTGCTTGGTTCATTATGGCCATTTCATCCAACCCCCCACCGTAATTTTTCCATTTAGCCTACATTTAGCCGAGGTAAGCAAAAACATGAATATTCATGACACACCATGGACTATTCGGTTATTAACAGAGGGGTGCAATCGGTCATCACGTCAAACTCCCCTAATTGCCACCAAGTATTTCATATCATTATAATTATAGTTTGGTATGTTTCTTTTACTTACTCATGAATTATTAAATATCAATGATGGTTTAAAGATATGTAAAAAAAAATAATAATTGATATTTATTAACAAAGTAATTTATATTTAGCAAAGCAATCTCACATAAAAAATTACTATCAAGTGTCGTCTGCTACGCCGATTAGTAGCCTGCTCGGTCGCCGCTGGAATTTAGGCATCGTCCAGCGATTCTTTGTAAAGTCGAGCAGGCTGTAGAGCCCCAGCGATGCCTGGGCGGTGCCCTGTCGATTTCCCGTCGGTCGCCGGTCGATTTTAGGTCAAAACTAGGCGAAATCGCGGAGTTTTTTCGCGGGGTGTCCCGGCAGTGACCGACCGGTCACCCACCGATTCCCGAGCAGTCTCCCTCCGGCCGCCGGCTGATTTTTAAAGATATTGCCCGGCGGCCGGCCAGTGATCGGCGGGGCTCCAAAATACGCTCAGTGCCCGGCCGTTCGCCGCCCTGGCACCGAACTAATCGAGCGTTCGCCGCCGAGTGATTTAGGTCAAAGATCGAAGCCGCTAGGTCAAAGGCTGCCGACCGATTTTCGACTCGCCGCCTAGTGACCGACTGATCTCTCAGCGGCGACCGGGCGGCGACTGCTCGACAGCCCAGACTACGCTCCTTCTCCTTCTCCTTCTCGACCGCCCAGACTACGCTCGGTGACCGGGCGGGCCCGGTCACCGAGCGTAGTCTGGGCGGCGAGTGAAAGTAAGCAGGCGGCGCCCGAAGTTTAACTCCGCACTAAAACTTCAGCAGCGACCGAGCGATGCCTTAAAAACAAGCAGTGCCTGGGCGGCCGCCGCTCGGTGGCCGGGCAAAATTAGTTAAAAACTCGCCGCTCGGCTGCCGAGCAGGCTACTTTTGGGTAATGTGACCATAGCAATAGATTCAACGTATAGCAGGAAAATGTTGTATATGCGGATCCTTTTAATGATTACGTAATGGAAGTGACGAGACGCCACGATTCCGTATGGTTTGAATAACTTAGGCAGGTAAAAGTTATTGTATTGAGAAGGAAAGGAATGTTCACACCCGACGGCGCGGTGACCTGTACTTATAATGAAGAAGAAGAAGAATGTATATTCGCGCCATTGCGCGCGAACACATCACACCCAATGGCATACACCCGGTACCCTGCATCACAGTGGAACATTCTAAGAAATTGAAAATTTATCTACAATATAGACCTCTTGAATCATCTGAGACGTAACTTACCCTATTCTGGTGACTTCAATGAATGTCAAGATAACAATGGCTGCGTTTCCATCCAAAAATAAAACTAGTTTGCAATTAGAAGTCCATTTCTCGATAATTTCGCAAAATATATTTGCCGCTGCATTATGACGTCATTGACAGCTGATTGGCTAGTTTTGTAGTGACGTCGAACGAGCTATGTTTGTGCTGCAGTGATCCAGCGAGCGAAAATGAGACAATCGGAGCAACATGTGCTACTGAACCTGTCATCTTGGCCCGAATTCACAAAGCAAGGTTTGAGCTCAGACCAAGGTTTGTCGTCAAACCTCCTTTTGTTTCGCCAAACCTCCTTTTGTTCTTTACAAACCAGGTTTTTTTGTGTAAAAAACGCGTAAAACGCGTCATATGACGTACGAAAACCAAGGTTTGTCGACAAACCTCCTTTGTGAATTCGGGCCATTATGTTTGATAACAGTATTATTATCATAATTATTAATCATTATTAATTGGTCAATGTCTTTTATCTCTTCTCATATACGGGAGCAGGTCAAAAGTAACGAAATTTAATACTTACACCGATTGAATTGTTGTTCAATTTTAATCACAGAAATTAATTCGAGGAGAAATAGGGGAAAGGGAGAGAGAGAGAGAGAGGTAGAGTTATTATACTTACTTACAAGCATACACATGTTTTCTTAGCAATCGATTTATATGAAATACAAGAAGTTGGACTAGTAAATTCTGTGATATTAATGTAAATATATGTAATAGCCCGTTCGTTTTTTGGTGATGTTCGACCCATTTTCAGAAGGAAATTAATGTTTTCAACGAAAATCGAAAAGGAGAAGGATTCTTTTTTCTCTCTCAAGATGTGTACGAATGTGTAGGTTTGGTTTTCGGCATCTGTATAAATTAAACTTAGAAATTTGATATTGAAATGGGTAAATATGAGATAAGGTTGATCATCTAGCATATAAGTAGTGGTGTGTACTGCAAGGTTCTGGAATTTGGCCCAGTCTTGGTAAAGTTACAAGCACTGTACACAGAAAGATGTATATGGGACTACGCGATATCTATCCAGTCCGGATAGATATAACAATTTACCAAATATATCAATTAGAAGGCGGTTTCTCGGCAAAATCTGTATCATCACGTATTAGTCAAAACATATTCTTTCACATGATTGGTAATAAGAGCTTCCATTTCATTTTTGAGAGTGGGGCGTTTCCAAAACTGGTCAAGCCTATACCTTTAAAAACGTGACGAGGCATACACGCATGTCTTGTCATTTTCTTATATTTGTATATGATTGTTTCATCACGATTACAATAAAACAAGGAAGTAATACTACTGAGCAATGCAAAATTGCCAACGAAAGTCTTTGAAATTATTTCATGACAAGTCACATTGTGAGATTGCTGTTGTGACAAAATCAATTTTTTGAGTGATTTTGTGACGGAATCACACATCGTGTCACAAGGCGCCCCATACTCGCATAGCTTGTAAGTACAAAGTTATTTTGTTACTACACTGTATACAGTTATACATCGAGTACTTTTAGATAAAATGATATTCTTATGGAGAACAAACAAAGCAAACTGAACTCTGAACTGTTTATTCAAAGTATTCCATTTTCAGCAGGGACGTTGTTAGCGGGGGAGGGGTAATATCATTTTGAGTTTGTATAGGGCTGTTGGCCAATGGCAAAAATTGATGCTCATCTTTTTTTCTTATAGGTGGGGATCACAGATCACTACCTATGTATACCTTTTCGTCAAAAATTTCAAATTTGGAGGGCGCTCTTTTGTTACTTGTTTGCATGCGTAAGTGCAGTTTGAAATTGAAAAGACAGGAGAGGATAAAAGGAGTTGGAGGAGGAGGAGGAGGAGGAGGAGGAGGAGGAGGAGGAGGAGGGAGGAGGCAGCTTTGTTCCAACACACCCTTCGAAATTCCCCATGTTATGTTTCATTGGTAGCATATAAAAGTTCATCCACACCACTTCCTCGAATTTGTTTTGAGTAACTGTAATTTTATTAGTAATATCGACGGTTTTCATATCAATAGTTATATTTAGTCAATAAAAGAAATTCAAATCAGCTTGAAATAAATGAGTAATCCTGCAGTGTTTTGATGATTGCGGATTGTTCAATTCAATTGCAATTGCAGTCAGTAAAAGCCGAATATCCGGTTTATTTGCAAACATTACTTGGAATTTTGAAAATACTTGATAAAAGTAGTATATTTTCTGTACATATCAGCTAAATTTTCCTAACAAAATAATTATTGCATTGATCCCGATATAGATAAAGTGACTTCACACTGTACAGAACGCTGGAATTATTTTTAGAATGAACACTGTCTTGAAAAATGATTCTTTAGCTAACCTAAATAGCACAATTTCGGTATCGATATAACTTACTCGACCGTCCTTCTTATCTCTTCTTCTTCTTCTTCTTCTTCTAAAACAATTAAAACATTGCAATTGTAAAGACAAATGTATTTGTTCAAAATATCAACTCTTGAAGTGGATTGGACACCGATTACTTTTTTAAAAGAATTTTTCTTTTTCACTGTTCGTGGTGGAACAGAAGTTACAGTATGTTTATAGACGACATTTGAGTATAATTTATTGTTTGAATGTCGACTTCCTCACTGTCGGAAAATCGCAATAAACTGAAGCTCCCTTTTTCTAGTTTGAGGAATAATGGAAGATCTTCCAACAATTTGAAGAACAGACGATATATTTTTAGAATTTGCTGGCAAATGTGAAACTGGGAGGGCGCTCTTTAAGTTACAGAACAATCTATATTACAATGGTTAAACGTGGCGTATATTTTCTTGTTTATATTATGACTGCCCAACAAAGCAGTATTCGCCATATTGTGCCCAACTCGATCAAATCGGGTTGGCCAAAATCTCCTAACCAATCGCACTGACTTGCTTGCTTGTTGGACAATTTGCAGCATATGTGTGGGCAACAAAATTGGTAAGCCCCCCTCCCCCCATTCAAAATGGCCTAATGACGCTTCGCGTCAACTGTGACATGGATAACATATAAAGTTCACCCCATCAAGTCATACAAAACATACTAAAATCTTAGTTTCACTTCCTCGAATGGTGAAGGTAACTGCAATTTATTAGTAAAATCGACAGTTTTAATAAAGATAATTTACCTTGACAAACAAAAGTAATCATGCAGCGTTTCAATGATTACAGGATTTCCCCTTTATTTGTAACTATCGTCATCATAGATTGAATATCCTGTTAATTTTGCTAATATTACTTTGAAACTGGTCAGCCCAATAATAGTCAATATTATGAAATGGCTTGATAGAGGATCCTTTAGCTTACCTAAATAGCACAGTTTTCACTAACTTAACTTCTTCTATTTTTTTGTTTTGTTTTCTGTTCTTCTTCTTCTTCTCCTCCTTTAGTGTCTAAAAAAACATTGTTTTTAAATATAGTCTCACGGTTTTCGGATGTGGCTATGCGTTTCCAACTTTCCACTGATGATCATATACGATTGATATCCGATTCGTTCCAAATAGGTTACAAACCCTAGGGTCATCACTCATGGGAACTATCAGTTCTCATGAAAACTAAAAAAGATATTTGGTAGTTTGAGTAATCCAATTCGTTTTCGAGAGATAGATAACCTTTAGAAACGGTGTTGCAGTGAAGCCTTGAATAAACGTCTCCACATATCTTTGTCCAATATGATACCAAAATTACTCTTACAATATTATTGTCTCTATCTACACTACAACGAGTCTGATCTTAACGACTAAGCAACTGCGATTTTACTTCACGAGATTATTTGTTAACATTAATTCACATGTATAATAAGTTTGTGTGATCGTGATGTTTAGCTAGTCTCGTAGAAAAAATAGAACCTTGAACCTTTATTATGTTTGTTCAGTGGCGCATGTGTTGTAGACTTACTTTGCCGGAGAAACTGACGAAATGAGTCAGCAGATATTAAGCTCTACAGGTCTATGAGTGTATCAACATCTGAAAAACTGAATAATTGAAATTCAGTATCTGTCTTATACGTTCTGTCTTCGAAAGTATCGAACATCTAAACAGGTGAGCTGGATTTTTTGTTTCTTTTTTTGTTAAGTCCCGAACGTGCTTTTGATTTTGATTTTGATTTCTTTTTAAAAGATACTCTTTATAGGGGCTACAAATTCATTAGCTTCCATTTATTCGATATTCACAGGTAAGTGGGTGTGTCCCATAGAGATATATACTTAATAAGGCTGGTGTGTCCTTTGCCCACCAATTAGAAAATTCCCTACAGTAGGCATAGCCAATGTGGCCTGTGTTTTCTCTGTTGCTAATATCTATTTTTAGAAATAGGATAAGAAAATAGTCTTCTGCTTTGAAAATGCTTCACATAAAAAACCCGATATTTTCAACAATGATTTTATAAAAATGAATGAAAAAAATGTTAAATTTGATTTAACTTTAAATATTAAGTAAAAACTAAAAAATACCAGTTTTACAAACTTACCTTATAAGTATTAGGTGCATTTTTTTAATATGCGTACTTGTGTCATGAAATAGACAGTTGGGCTAATTGTACTTCAAGTAAAGTGTTCAATTCAGTACGAAGTGGCGCTCATCCTTACTCTCGAAAAAAAAAAAGTAACATGCCTGGCGCTTCATTTTATTATAATAAAACGTCAAGACGTTCCTAATGCCGACTTATATAATCCCAAGTTAAACACTACATGTGGATAAATTTACAATAATATCAAGCATTTCGATTGAATGCATAATCCCCTAAATCGCGTATGTAGGACTATAGCTATAGGATTAGAGATGGGTTATATGATTGTGATTGGAGTTGGGTCAGGGATAGGATTAGTGTTAGGGTTAGGATTAGGGTCAGTGTGTGATTTAGGGTTACCTACGTGATTGGGTTATTCTGCAGTTCTTCCCAATTTCAATTGTTATTGTTATGGATAGATACTTTTTAAAGGATATATTCAAGTGGATCCAGCTCTTACAGCCATGCCATTAGGGACTTTTAGATTGAGTGGACGAGAACACGACGAACGCCGACTGATCATGCGTGTCAACGTACTAAACTGCCCATGTTGACTACAATTAGAAATCTTTTAGATTGCACTCGACGATATACATGCATGCAGGAAGTAACACTGAACATCACGGACAAAGAAAGAGGACAACATATACAGTTCCTCATTCTACCCTCAACAAAAGAACATCCCTTCACTGCTATTATGTAAAAATGTGTAGAACAGGTGAATATGCATGTGACACCTGTTCTACACATTTTTACATCGTAGCAGGGAAGTGATGTTCCTTTGTCTACCTGAGGAACTGTATATTTTATGCGCACGCGGCATACTAGTACCTTGAGCATGTAAAGGCGCTATATAAATATCAGTATGTATGTATGTATGTATGTACTAGATTTAGGAAAATCAAGGTTGACGCATTCTCGATCGCCGACTGAGACGACGTAACACATGCGCAGTGCCGCAAAATGATGTCACACGTTGCAGTCAAAGCTGTCGACGTGCAAATCTAAAAGTCCCTAATAGATCTTATGCGTACAACTGTTCGTGTAAGCATAATAGGCCTATATGAAATAACATGTTGCCAAGTAATTCCCTTCTTTTCCTGTATGTCTAGAAGAGTATAATTTGTTTTAGGAATAGCTCAACACGTGTCCATTTTCAGAGTGTAAGCACGCAACAGATAGAGTCGTATAGAAAATACTTAATATCATAATACTGGTTAATATATAGGGGAAGCATGCAATCGTTATGGTATAGATAGCATTATTTATGAAATCACAGTATTGAGAGGGCCAACAAACGAATAAATGAACAAACAAGCATCTAATAACAGTATTTTTGTAAAGTAAAAGGAACAGCACGCGGTCCGTTAATGGATATGCAAAGCGAGTTTATTAATGAAGGCAAAACATTGACATAGTTCATTTAAAACAATATTTTTACATCCATGCACACATTCTAACACTTCATATTCTAAGATAAAGCAGTGTTATTTTAATTCTGTATCAATATTTAATGGATAAAACAATTTCTTTCTTCATTGTGGATATGCGACCGATAATGCCTGAACATGATAACAATATTTCTATTTGGAAAAACATTATCATCATTATGTCATCATTAATGAAGAATATTTTACCAGTAGTTCCTTGAAGCTTATATTCCACATACTTTCTTATATCTTATTTGCAGAATGGCGCTACCGGCTGGAATGACCCAAAATCCTGAAATGCCCGGACTATTTGACTTCTATGAGTACGAAGGCTTGAGGATGCCGGATATAGTCCTTAAATCTAGTCTAGATGAGCTCAAAACATTCGAAGTGAGGCCAGATGACATCTGGATATGCACCTATCCAAAGTCAGGTGATTTCCGATCTTTTCCTTTTTAACTTTACATATTTTGTTTTATAAACTCTTGAATAAATCGATAAATTTGCATATTACTCCTTCCAATTTAATTTCCTTTCTTGATTTTATCTTCTCGTTTTGCAAGAAAAGTTGTTTTCATTCACATTGCTTTTCCCCCTTTTTTTTTTCTTCTTCTTCTTCTTCTCCTCCTCCTCCTCCTCCTCCTCGTTCTTCTCCTTCCTCTTCCTCTTCTTCTTCTTCTTCTTCCTAATTCTTCTTCTTCTTCTTCTTCTTCTTCTTCTGCATTACCTTGATTTTCTCTTTCCCCTTCGCAATTAAACAAACTTCTTCTAGACACTTCTCTATTACTTAATCATTATCCTAATTATGTCATTAGTGATAGATTTATTAATTCAATTTTGCCAGTGATTAAGTAGAATTTAGGTCAACATTATACCTCAAAAACACGAGGGTACATTTTTGCTTGGCAAAGGCGATATTTGTTATAAACATACCCACCTCTACATTTACATCGATAGTTTAAATTGTCTTTTTCGTTTTTTAATTGAGATTTCGCTTTTCTAATGAAGTAAACATTATATTCACTCGATTCTTGCTTTATATAATTATGTCATGGACGTGTCTATCAAAATTAAAATGTCAGCCAATCAAAATGTGTTCCAAAAAAAATTGAAAACCTATCTAATGCCTGAATACCTCAGTTAAGACGTAGTGTATTTCACAATCTGATGTAATTAATGTAGTTGAATTATATCTAATTATGTTAAATTATTTTCGTTCAATGTACTTACCTTGTTAGGCGCCTTGAGCATCTCTTGGGGTGGATATGTGTGCATTATAAATGTTGTTATTATTATTATTATTATTATTATTATTATTATGTATAATTTAATTTTTACCTAGATATAATCAAACTAACATACCCTGATATAATTATATAGGAATTTTAAGTACAGCGCATGTATAAATTAGTTCTGTTTCTATTTGCGTCCTACAGGTACACATTTCATCATGGAAATGACATCCCTCATCCTGGCAGACGGCGATCCAATGAAGATTGACCGAACAACCCACCTAGCACCCATCTCCACCGTAACCGTGGACCGCCCATTCACGGTTGACGCCCAGCAACAGAGCGATGAAGCCCCGCCCCCGCTTACCCCCATACCATTCATTGATGTGATCAAGAAGGCCCCTTCTCCGAGAAAGATAGCGTGTCATTTGCCCTTCCAGCTTCTCCCACCTAACATCGAGAAGAGAGCCAGGGTAGGTGTTATACAGTGCTTAAAGATGAAGTTGAGTTCTGGTCATGCGATTGCATTGTGAAAGAAACGGTGTGGAATCGACCAGAACTTAGGTTGATCATCTAGCTTATAAGAATTTGTGTGTATTGCAAGGTTCTGGAATCATCAAAATGATAAGAAATTTGGCCAAGTCTTGGTAAAGTTACAAACACTGTACACAAAAAGATGTATATGGGACTACACGAACACGTGGCGAAAAAAACCTACCCCCGAGTTTTACGATGTTACATGACATATTTAGAATATGAAGGCATTTGAAGAGCCATGCTTTTCAGGGAACATGTCTTATATGATGTTCTTCCACACTTGCATAATAAGAATGATAAACTTCACAAATTATTTTTCACCTCTTCCCAGAACTCAACCTTCTCTTTAACGCAGTGGCATGGCTAACAGGGGGGGGGGGGGTACATGCGGCACGTACCCCCCCCCCCCCCCACCCCCGCCCCCCATCTATCGACGGAGGAAAACAAAAGAGGGAAATAAAGGAAAGAGGGAAAGAACATACGGGGAAAATGTGAAAAGAAGATGAATGAGCCCCTCCCATACCTCCCCCTAATCGAGTGCCTGAATACTGAGTGCGGATAGGTGGATAGATACTAGATGGATAGATGGATAGATACTAGATGGATAGATGGATAGATACTAGATGGATAGATGGTTATACTAGATGGATAGATGGATAGATACTAGATGGATAGATGGATAGATACTAGATGGATAGATGGATAGATACTAGATGGATAGATACTAGATGGATAGATGGTTATACTAGATGGATAGATGGATAGATACTTGATGGATATAGATGGATAGATACTAGATGGATAGATGGATAGATACTTGATGGATAGATGGATAGATACTAGATGGATAGATGGATAGATACTTGATGGATATAGATGGATAGATACTAGATGGATAGATGGATAGATACTAGATGGATAGATACTAGATGGATAGATGGTTATACTAGATGGATAGATGGATAGATACTAGATGGATAGATGGATAGATACTAGATGGATAGATGGATAGATACTAGATGGATAGATACTAGATGGATAGATACTAGATGGATAGATGGTTATACTAGATGGATAGATGGATAGATACTTGATGGATGTAGATGGATAGATACTAGATGGATAGATGGATAGATACTAGATGGATAGATGGGTAGATACTAGATGGATAGATGGATAGATACTAGATGGAGAGATGGATAGATACTAGATGGATAGATTGATAGATACTAGATGGATAGATGGATAGATACTAGATGGATAGATGGATAGATACATAGATACGTAATACGTAGATAGACAGTCATGACAGACGGAGAGATAGATAGAAAGATAGATAGTGACTTTGGTATAAAGTATGCTTATGCTATTATGTTTCATTCTGTTTCCTTTTTTTCTTTTCTTTTTTTGCTCGCTAGCTCGCTTCGCCTGCTCGTAAAATTTGATTTTTATTTGGGCAAAAGACATACACTTTCTGTCTTTCCTTATGTTATTCTTTGTTTCTTACTTCTAACACTTTCTATCACTTTCTCTTTCTGTCTTTCCTTATGTTAGTCTTTGTTTCTTCTTTCTAGCACTTTCTCTTTCTGTCTTTCCTGAAGTTATTCTTTGTTTCTTCCTTCTATCATAATTTCTATCGCTTTCTCTTTCTGTCTTTCCTCATGTTGTTCTTTGTTTCTTCCTTCTATCACCTTCTCTTATGTTATTCTTTGTTTTTTATCATTCGATCACTTTCTCTTTCTGTCTTTCCTTATGTTATTCCTTGTTTCTTCCTTCTATCACTTTCTCTTTCTGTCTTTTCTTATGTTATTCCTTATGTTATTCTTTGTTTTATCTTCTCTTATGTTATTCTTATACAGTAGGTTTGCGGTTGCACCATGTGTGTGAGAGAGAGAGAGGTTTAAGGAGTCCTGAACAGGACTCTGACTCGGTAATCTTTCTTGGAGGAGTGTAGTACTGAAAAGGACTGTTTGTTATCTTTGTTATTAAAGATAACAAACATTATTATCTTAAAGATAACAAACAGTCCTTTTCAGGACTACACTCCTCCAAGAAAGATTACCGAGTCAGAGTCCTGTTCAGGACTCCTTAAACCTCTCTCTCTCTCACACACATGGTGCAACCGCAAACCTACTGTATATCTACATCACCATGCAAGCCGACACTTACAAGCAGCATCTATGTTATTCTTTGTTTTTATCATTCTATCACTTTCTCTTTCTGTCTCTCCTTATGTTATTCTTTGTTTCTTCCTTCTCTCACCTTCTCCCATGTTATTCTTTGTTTTTATCTTCTCTTATTTTATTCTTTGTTTTTTATCATTCTATCACTTTCTCTTTCTGTCTTTCCTTATGTTATTCTTTTTTCTGCCTTCTATCACTTTCTCTTTCTGTCTTTCCTTATGTTATTCCTTATGTTATTCTTTGTTTTATCTTCTCTTATGTTATTCTTTGTTTTTATCTTTCTTTCACTTTCTCTTTCTGTCTTTCCTTATGTTATTCTTTTTTTCTGCCTTCTATCACTTTCTCTTTCTGTCTTTCCTTATGTTATCCTTTGTTTCTTCCTTCTATCACCTTCTCTTATGTTATTCTTTGTATTTATCGTTCTATCATTTTCTTCAAGGACGACATCAAGCCCTAAAGTCACGTGACCTAAAATCGCGATGTTACAACTGCGAGCGTTTATACTTGCCAAACACGCCGAAACACGCCAAAAGATCACACTTCGATTAGGAATGTTTCGGGCTTGGCATTTCTGCCGGTAAAGCGTAGTTGCCCTTGGTAACATCGCGGTCAGGCTCCTGTTTGGCATTTTTCGGCGTGTTTGGAAGACAGTGTAAATGCCCCTACTAATGGTATTATAGAAATAAACCGTAATTGTAATCCCTGATAGGAATTTCTGTTTACTTTTATTATTTGTTGCCTGTTTGTTTGTTTGTTTGTTATTAAATTTTGTTAACTTTATTTTTCTTCAATAAAAAGATTATCTACGTGGCTCGTAATCCTAAGGACATGCTAGCATCTACAATGCGATTCACAGAGAAGACCGTCCCCTACCCAGGAGGCTTCGACCAAATGGTCATTGACACGATGAATGGAAGTAAGCAGTATTATTATGAATAAGCAAATATTGGTAATACTTATGTTCGGCTTGTGAAGTTGTAGATCTGTATGCCTGGATAAAACCGCAGATTAAGGTTATCGCTTGCCTGACTCCCCCCAATTTTTTATTAATTTCTCGTGATATATGATTAAAGGTAGAGGAAACCATCGATGTAATATGACCATGTAATCACCTTAACATTACTCTTGAGATTTGTCAATAAAACATAAATGAATAATTCATTCCATTTTGGCGGAATTGTCGGCAATTTCCACTATTAGTTATTGCTAATGCTGTCCGACGATATCCATTTTAACAGTATCTATTTTTTTTTTTAATTGATACTTTTTCACAAAAGATGATAAAATTAAGCCATTTTATTCTTGTTAAACGAAAATGTTTTTCCTCTGTTTCTCTTTTCTCCCACTCTTTATTTATATCTCTTTCTCTCTTTATCTACCTCTTTCTTACTTTCTTTTTTATTCATCTTTTTTCTTTACCTCTCTCTCCCAGCCAGCTTAATGGGCCCCTGGTTTGATCACGTGATGGGATACTGGAAAAAGCGAAATGAAGACAACGTCCTCTTTTTGACCTTCGAAGAAATGAAAATGGTTCGTAGTATATTCTTCCCACATTCGTTAGAATAAATGAGTTAAACGTATCTGACATCGTATACATGATTTTATTTTATACGCATGAATAAAAGAAGAGAAAGAGAGAGATATGGGAGAGAATATACAAATGAAGAATAGGAAGAAAACATGAGATGGAGAGAGAACAAAAATAGACAATGAGATAATAACAATATCATAGAAATCCTTTTTGTTTCTGACAGTCAACAAGGGGATCCGATATTTTCGCTCCAACGACCAGCGACATTTGGTCCATGTAGTCTAAATTTCGTCAAAGATAATATAAGGTTTGAGTTTGCAATTGGTATTGAGGTTAGGTTTAAGATTAAAGATAAGTGCTAATAACAGGTTGTTCGTTTAGGCATGGTAGGGTCTATAGTGTAGGTCTGAAGTTAGGAAGGCGGCTAGTTATATCATATTGACTGGACTTGAGGGGTATATCAGAAATATTGCCCAAGCTAAGATCATATTGCTCCGAGTCAGAGACGAGGGCAATTATGACCTTAGCACGGTCGGAGCTGCGTGCAAAATACGATTTTTTATTTAGCAGCTAAAATACCTTGTATTTGTAATGTTGAATATTGACTGCGGAGAAATTGTCGCCGGGGTATGTGTCGTACAACCGTCCACATGAGTGTGCACAATCTTGCTAAACTTTAAGAGTGGCAGACAGTGGCGGATCCAGGGGGGGGGCCCTGGGGGCCCGGGCCCCCCCCCCTTGAGAAAAAAATCATGTAAAATCACGCGATTTTTACCTTTTTTGGGGGTTGGGCCCCCCCCCTGGCGCTCAAGGGGGGGGGGGGTGCAAATTAAAAAAATTCGAGGAACAAAAAAAAAAAAAAAATGTGCTCACTACCCCCCCCCCCCCCCCCCCCCCCCCCCCACTGAGCGACTTTTCGGCTGGCTGAGCCGTTGCGATTTTTTTTGGGACTTCAAAAAAAAAAAAAAAGGGTTCGCTTACCCCCCCCCCCCCCCCCCCCCCCCCCCCCCCCCCCACTGAGCGACTTTTCGGCCGGCGCGATTTTCAAATTTTCGGGAGCAAAAAATAAATGAAGTTGGGCCCCCCCCCTAAGAAATCCTGGATCCGCGCCTGGTGGCAGAAGCTAAAACAATAAGCTTAATGTATTTTTCTTTAAAGCCCTTCCGAGGTCTGACATCCAGCGAGTCGCAAACTATTTACATGATTTATGTGTCGTACATCCATTCACAGGAGTGAAACAAATGATGTGCTAAACTTAAAGATCGGCATGATTGATAGAAGCTCAAACAGACAGTTTTCCCCTCTTTTTCTCCCAATAATTTCCACTGACCATCCTAAGAACCCGGCAGAGGTCGCTCAAAGAGTCGGAAAGCATCTAGGGCGCCCTCTCTCACCTGAGATTCTGGAGAAGGTGGTGACAAAGAGTGGTTTCGAGGGTATGAAGAAGACATACGACAAGATTGAGAAAGCTTCGGACAAGGGCATATTCCTTACCAAAGCCGCTGGTCAGTTGCCCTTCATGCAGAAAGGTGTGTATTAATTGATTAGGCCTTCTATATTGTTAACGTTTTTCTGGTGTCGTATTTAAAAAAACAGGAAGAAGAAGTAGAAGTGGTGGTAGTAGTAGTAGTAGAAGTAGTAGTAGTAGGAGTAGTAGTAGTAGTAGGAGTATGAGAAGAAGAAAAAGAAGAAGAAAAAGAAGAAGAAGAAAAGTAGTAGTAGTAGTAGTATGAGAAGAAGAAGAAGAAAAAGAACAAGAAGAAGAAGCAAAAGAAGAAGAGGAAGACAAAAAAGAAGAAGTAAAAGAATAGAAGAAGAAGAAAAAGAAAAAGATGAAGAAGAAAGAAGAAGATAAAAGGTAAGAAGATTTATTACTGTATTAGAAGTAGTAATAGTAGGAGTCGTAGAAGTAGCAGTACAGTGTAACCTGTCTATAAACACAACGCAGGGACGACAACAAAAGTGGTCTTTATAGGCAGGTGTTTTTTATGTACAGGTTCCTTTAATACATGTATCAATGAGAAAACATTTTCAAGGGAAACTACAAATGTGGTCTTCGTAGACAGGTTGTCACTAAAACAGGTTTGACTGTAGCAGTAGTGGTAATGGTATAGTAGTAGTAGTTGTAGTCAAGGGCGTAAATCCCGGGGGACAGGGGGACACGCCCCCCCCCCCACCACGATTTTTTCCTAGGGGGGACATCTTGTCAAATGTCCCCCCCCCCATGTTTTGTCAGAAAAGAAGAGGGACCACCAGGGAGCAGTAGTAATAGTATGAGAAGAAGAAGAAAAACAAGTAGAAGAAGAAGAAGAAGGTGAAGAAGGAGAAGAAGAAGAAAAAGAAGAAGAAGAAGAAGAAGAAGAAGAGGAAGAAGAGGAGTAAATAGAAGATAAAAGGTAAGAAGAAGTTGTACTAGTAATAGAAGAAGAAGAAGAAAAAGAAGAAGTGGTTTGTGTAGGATGATGTTAATTGACCATAACGGACAACCACATTATCAATGACTCGTATTTTCCCCGTATTTTTCTATTTTTAAACTTGCATTATTTTCCAGGTGTGATCGGGTCATGGAAAGAAAGATTTACTGTGGCCCAGAACGAAGCATTCCACAAATGGTACCAGGACAAGTTTGCCGGCTGCGATTTGGATTTCCAGTTTGAATAATTTAGATTAAAAAACAAGATGGCAATGACTTTCAATAAATCAACTTAAAGGTAATACAAAGTTTTGGTATGGGGTCATGAATTTGGTTCAAATGAACACATTGGAAGCATATGCGATCGTACAATATTCAGTAATCGTTGTCGCGGTTGAAATCGAGTCTAAAGTTATGAAATTATAAATAATAAACTCTTCATGTTGTTTGGCTCCCTCTCAAGGTCAAGATATTAATTCAGCTATAAAACAATGTTTCTCGACTAGAATCGACCGATTATCTATTCCCGTTTGGAAATGATATATCACAACTACATATTCTAAGATTTTCATGGTCGCAGCTACCATTGTACGGCCGTAGGCGCTATTTGAAAATTATCAAAATTTACCGGGAGCACCGGTAAATCTTTATATTCGATTTTTCTCGAAAGCAGAAGTGTTTTAGGGGCTAAATTTTCTTGTGCTTATAATACATCCACAGGGGCATCCAAATATATCAAAATTGTAAAGATCCACTATCCACCCAATTTTCAAAATTTCCCAAAACTTTGTAGTACCTTTAAGGGCGATTTCAATACGCTATTGTGCATCAAGTCTTATTCGCATTACATAATGCGTCATTATAAAGTTCATATACTTGATATGTGATGGGCATGGCTATTTGAATAGCCTTAGGTTGATTTTTTTTGAAAGCCTTTGCGATCATGTCGAAACTTATTTTTAAATGATTAGAAAAACTAAATTTAATTTAGTTTTAAGAACATCAACAATTGTATTCGAAAGTGATAATTTAGTTTATTATATTATTATACTATCCTCTCCTTTTGCATGCTCAGAATTTTTGAAAGCCATATTTCTGATTTGAATTTGTATTCATTTACAATATTCAATTTTAATTAAAACAATCTTTCTTCAAGATGATAACTTCTTCAATTATCTATTTCGTGACGATCCTATTTATGAAAAAAACTATATCCATGAATTTATGAAAGATGTTAAACTATATAATAATAATAATAACGGATTCTTATAAAGTGCTTTACCAGGTACAAGTGACCAAAGCACGTTCAGTTACCCCCATGACTGAGTTTAATCTATATTACACATTACAGTGCACTTTCTCCACTCCCTGGGGAACGTCCCCTTTTTTGGGCACGCTCGTGCTAATCTAATGCTACGTTTACACTATGTTCCCGGCGGCCACGGCAGCCCCTTTTGCCCGAAACGTATAGTGCGCCGTGGGATTTAGACCAATTTTATCTCTGGATTCAAGTTTTGTTACGTCTTGCCAAGTTTTCTCACAGTCTACCACGGTATTCGTGACGGGCCGTGGGGGGAAGGGGATGCTGAGTCCCGGAGGCTCTAAGGCGCAATACGGTTCGGCCCGCGTTCTACCACGGGTGCCAGAACGTTCCCTCCCGGCCCGTCACGTTCTGATGGGGTCCCTCACGTTTCCCACGTTCTGATTAAGGTCTGACACGTTTTTCACGTTCTGTCAAGGCTTTGTACGGATGAAACGTGGACACAGGGCAGCTTTGGAGCACGTTTGTGCCGGCGGTATAAAAAGAAGGTCTCCCAAGCAATAGCAATCATGGTATTCTGAGACCTCGCGTTGTGTCAGACCGTAGTAGAACGCAACGCGCCGTAGCGTGCCGGGCGCTTAAACCGTCCCACTACGGACCACCCCCAAGTTGTGTTACGGCATATTACGGACTGTCACGTTTTGTTACGTTCACCCCGGTTTATTACGGCCTACTAGGTTTCTCATCCGCACCGTGACTGCCGTGGCAATTTTTTTGACAGTTTAAAAATCTGACACGGTGTCCACGGCAATCACGGCCTGTCACGTTTGCCCATACGGTCCCCCGTGTTGTGTCACGTCAATCCCGTTTCGTCTACGGTGGCCTGAAACGTGGTTGCCGTGGCCGCCGGGAACATAGTGTAAACGTAGCATAACCGCAAAGACGTTCGCATCCTACCAGGTACCCATTTCACACCTGGGTGGAAAAGAGCAATGTAGATACTATGCCTTGCTCAAGGACATAAGTGCCTTGCTGGGTCTGGAACCCATGCCCTTTGCATTCCCATTAAAGTGATTAAACCACTTGAATACGACACCTCTATAATTAATATACATTGAAGTTAATCATATTCGTGTTATATATTTATCATCATTTTTTAGCATGTACATTTTCCGCATTGTTTTTTAATCGATGTTGTAAATTATCTGTAATTTAGCCAACGGCTGTGAGGATAAAACCTTCAATTATTCAAGAGTGTAAAATCTATGAAACATAGTTGAATATGATTTATAATAAAAGTTTTGCAACTGAACCTGTCATAGTGTGTTTGATAACAGTATTATTATCATAATTATTAATCATTATTAATTGGTCAATGTCTTTTATCTCTTCCCACATACGGGAGCAGGTCAAAATGAACAAAATGTAATACTTGCACCGATTGAATTGTTGCTCAATTTTAATCACAGAAATTAATTCGAGGAGAAATAGGGGAAAGGGAGAGAGAGAGAGAGAGAGAGAGAGATAGTTATTATACTTACTTACAAGCATACACATGTTTTCTTAGCAATCGAGTTATATGAAATACAAAAAGTTAGACTAGTACATTCTGTGATATTAATGTAAATAACAATAGCCCGAGTTCGTTTTTTGGTGATGTTCGACCCATTTTCAGAAGGAAATTAATGTGTTCAACGAAAACCGAAAAGGAGAATACTGATTTTGTTTTTCTCTCTCGAAATGTATACGAATGTGTAGGTTTGGTTTTCGGCATCTGTATAAATTAAACTTAGAAACTTGACATTGAAATGGGTAAATATGAGATAAGGTTGATCATCTAGCATAAAAGTAGTGGTATGTATACTGCAAGGTTCTGGAATCATCAAAATGATAAGGAAATTGACCCAGTCTTGGTAAAGTTACAAGCACTGTAAAAAGAAAGATGCAGTGGCGGATCCAGCCCCCCCCCCCCTCCCCCCCCCCCCTCCCCCCCCCCCCCCCCCCCCATGGGGGAAAAAAGAAGGAAAACAAAAAAAAGGGGAAAAAAGGGGAAAGATTTTTTTTTTTAAGGCGGGCCCCTGAATGCTTATCTGACCGTAATTTATTGCCTTAATCCCCTGAGTTTCCGGGAGCGGACAAGGTATCAAAATATGTTCATCTGAACGCAGACGCGTAGCCATGGAAGCGGGGGGGGGGGGCGCCCCCCCCCCAAAAAAAAAATACCGGCCAAAAAAAAAAGAGAGGAGAGAGGAAGAAGAGGACGTAAGAAAAAAAAGGAGCAGACAAAAAACATTTTTGAAATTTAGACAAGGATTAAGAGTCGAGAACGGTACAACGAATCGTCTTCTTTCTTTAATAATTTTAATGAAACTTCAAAGCTTTCGCGCTTTACACACAGGAGGGGGGGGTACTGAATTCAGACAAGGATTAGGAGTCGAGAATGGTAATAAGAATCGGTTTCTTTCTCTAATGATTTAATGAAATGAAACAGCTTCGGCGCTTCGCGCGGGAGGGGGGGGGGTAAACTGAACTCAGACGAAGATTATTTTCGAGAAGGGTACAACGAATCATCTTCTTTCTCTGATAATTTAATGAAACGTCAAAGCTTCGGCGCTTTGCGGAGGAGGGAGGGGAAATCGCCCCTCCCTGCACCCCCCCCCCCCCCCCACCACGTCAATGCTGGTCACTATTACGTACCGATATTTGGCTCGCATAATTTCAAATCCCCCCTAAGAAATCCTGGATCCGCGCCTGGTGTAGAGCCTCTTAAGCGTTGGGAGCCCCCCCCCCCCCCACTCCTTGAACGGATACCATGCGTGTATCATCTGGCAAAATCTGTATCATCACGTATCAGTCAAAACATATTTCACATGATTGGTAATAAGAGCTTCCATTTCATTTTTGAGAGGGGGGCGCTTCCAAAACTGGTCAAGCCTATACCTTTAAAAACGTGACGAGGCATACACGTATGTCTTATCATTTTCTTATATTTGTATATGATTGTTTCATCACGATTACAATAAAACAAGGAAGTAATACTACTGAGCAATGCGAAATTGCCAACGAAAGTCTTTGAAATTATTTCGTGACAAGTCACATTGTGAGATTGCTGTTGTGACAAAATCAATTTTTGGAGTGATTTTGTGACGGAATCACACATCGTGTCACAAGGCGCCCCATACTCGCATAGCTTGCAAGTACAAAGTTATTTTGTTACTACACTGTACATCGAGTACTTTTAGATAAAATGATATTCTTATAGAGAACAAACAAAGCAAACTGAACTCTGAACTGTTTATTCAAACTATTCCATGTTTATTCTAGTTCAGAGTATACGTACAAATAAAAGAATCTAGTTGACTCATTCGATTAACATCAGGTCAAGTAGCTCTGTGTTTGTACGTTAACGTGGGAGATGTCATGTGAACGGGGACAAAACACTCGATCATTCCACCTCACTGACACAGTTCATCGTTCACAGTAAGTATGCCAATTTTTCCTTTTGATGTCGGGTAATTTTGTTTGTATGGTATATAAATTTATGACTTATACCATTGAGATAAGGCTGATTCGTTCAAAACTTGAAACAAAGAAAATCGTAAACTCTTATTTATTATTTCGCTTTTGAAAGTTTGTCTTCTTCTTTTTTTTTTTATCTAGGCCTCAAAAAAAAAAAAAAATCTCCATGTAAAGAAACATGCACCGGGTCGATCAGCGGATCTTTACGTAGAGTAGTGGCATACACTCTTCCAGGAGTCATATTTCCACATGTCACATAGAAATAGTCTTACCTTCAATGAAGTTCAAAATTTCAAATTTGTTCTATTGTCAATAATGTAACTAAACTATTGCACTTTGTACAACATTATTTCCAGATGTACTTATATCCTCCATTTCATTATATTGTTTGTCTTCTGTGTACATTCGAGAAAATTCAGATATTACGGATCACTTAGTTTCGGAGTGAAATCCACCCCATGTAGTGGTTTTAAATACTCGTTTGAGAGTGGATTCCAGTATTTTGGCGTGGATTCCATTCCGTATTGAAGTAATCCCTATAAGTCTCCTAAGAATGGATTTCTACTTTTATAGTATATTTGTATAATAATATTGGAGGGGACTTTGTACAATTCTTATTCATATACAGTACCAAGATTTGAAAGAGCTCCATTAAATCTTGCCAATTACGAGGGTGCCGAGCTTGGATTCGAACCCTTAACGAAACCAAATAAAATCAAATAAATCAATTCAAATCAAAGCGAATCAGTTATATCCATTTGAGATGGCCGAGCAGGATGGAGGGGAACCATTCGTCGATGTTATGGGTCGCTTCGTGCACGATGGCGTCACGTTTCCCGACATCGTCATCAGAGAAAGCCTTGATGAACTGAAGACACTCGACGTCAGACCCGATGACGTGTGGGTCTGCACGTATCCCAAGGCGGGTAAGCATTATCGATTCTTAACAACTTCATCTCTTATTTTTCTTCTTCTATTTTTTTTTTCTTGGGGGAGGAGGGGAGATCTTAATCTTTCAGTTTCAGTTTTTTGTTGCCTTTTTTGGAAGGAAAAAACGCTATTTATGTGCCCAAATCAAAGATAACGATGCGACCACACATAACATGCAGGTGATCCAAAGGCGTATCCAGGATTCTCTTCCGCTACATCCTTGGCAAGCAAAAAATGTAGGGAAAATGTTTTTAAAATAGTACAAAAAAGTTCTCACAGATTTTCAGGAGCATTTTTTTTCTCCAAAACCTTTACTGCGAAAACTGAAATTTCTCAGATGCAACAAGCAAAAAAATCAAAATTTAAGAAAGCACAAAATAAAGGCTGGATATTTTACCGACATCGCTACCACTGCTACCATGCATTTCAATTGCGCCATCATTAAACTTGCCAAAGACCCCCAAACTGTGCATGTATGTGTGCTTTTCTATCTTTTGTCCCCCCCCCCCCTTCCCCCGAAGAAAATCTTATATCCGCTACCTATTGTGGCATCCCATTGTGAAGAAAGACTTCTCATGACTTGAAACAAAATCCGAATACTTGAAGTATGAATGAAGCAATTATAAGAATAATTGAGTAAACACGATCGCCAAGACTTTAAAAAGAATCAACTCGATTGCAATAAGCGATTTCGTAAATAGCTCTGGACCGCTTGACCCCAAAATATCCACAGATCTTAAGGCCCTTTTACACTTTCACGGATCGCATCACGGATCATCCCGGATCGTCGCTCCGGGATCATCCGTGTTATCTCCGGCATTACCGTGTATACACCGGGGAGGGCATCCGGCGTGATCCTTGGCGTACCGGCATATCCGGGGAAAAAATTAAGCTTGCTTAATTTTTCATCCCGGAGTTCACGGATGAAACAATCCGTCCTCTTCCCTGTAGGCACCGTGTACCTCCGTGTAGCCGCCGAATACATCCGGGACAGTCCGTGTAGACACCGGGAGGTCCGTATTAACACCGGTTTCATCCGGGTTTGAAATTCCGTATATCAAATGAGCGCCTACAAGCTCAAGTCACCTGTCAACATTCCGGAGATATCCCAATAGACAACGTACACCTCCGTGTAAGGACCGTAAAAGTACCCAGTAGCCTCCGTGCTCTTCCTTGAAATCCGTGTTAGCTCCGTATGCGTTTCCGGCGTGGTCCGCGTTGCTACCTTGTCTGTCCGTGGAGACACCGTACTTGCCCGTGTATACACCCAGTTCGGAACGTATCCACACCGACATCGATCGTGGTGTCGCACGCCGGAACACCCCGGATTAAGATCCGGGATGATCCGTGATGCGATCCGTGAAAGTGTAAAAGGGCCTTTAGACACGATGGATACTTCCCACTTGTGCATTTTAGAATAATCACTGCCAAAGTGATGGAGGTGCTTTATGAATACCTTTTGTTTACCTCTTGAGAAGAATACTTCCACCTGCATGTGTATCAGATAAATGTACTGTTGGTGCTTAAATGAATACGTATTACATAAATTTCATGAGCACGATCCGAGTATTCGTCTCAATGGTTTTACAATTTGGGTACGAATGACCTTTATCTGCCCATGTGCAAATCCTAATTACGAACTGGCTTATTGTAATTGCTTATTGTAGTGCCTATAGAAACCATGATCAGATTACGCAATATGACTTTGTCATCGTCATGTTTGCATATTTCAAAAGGGGCATGACGATACGATTTTTCCAAAGTCTATGCCATCGTGATATGGGGATACTATTCATACCACACAATTATCTCATTATTAACTGTCATAATGAGTTTTAGTGAATTAGAAATTTAAAGCTAAAGATAATCCGTTGTTTCATTATTATTTCAAAGGCACCCATTTCGCTATGGAGATCGTTGCACTCATCCTCGGTGATGGCAACCCCCACAAGATTAACCGACTCACCGGTATGAGTACCGTTGCAATGCCTATCTTTGAACGACCTCTTGTCCAGTCTCCTCCACCCGATGGACATCAAGGTCTAACTCCAGGTCAACCTCAAGGTCAACCTCTAGATCATCTTCGTAACCAACCGCCGATACTTGACCTGATTAAGAAAGCCCCGTCCCCTCGTCTCATCATCAGCCATCTTCCCTTTCAAAGTCTACCACCAAAGATTGAGAAGAGAGCAAAAGTAAGAATTGTTGTTTGATGACGTAGGGCGCGGTCTTCTGTAGAATGACATTATGCTTCTTCTTCTTTTTTCTTCCTGTCCTCATGTAAGGCCAGCTGTACTTTGCAAGTGCAGCTGAATATGGGCTATCCAGTCGTCCGTTTCTTTGTTTTTGTTTATTTCGATGTACATTCTTTCATTCTTGATTATGTTGTTGTTCAATTTAAAGATGAAGTTGAGTTCTGGTCATGCGATAGCATTGTGAAAGAAATGGTGTGGAATCGACCAGAAAAGAATGATCATCTGCATATAAGAATTTGTGTGTATTTTAAGGTTCTGGAATCATCAAAATGATAAGAAATTTGGCCAAGTCTTGGTAAAGTTACAAACACCGTACACAGAAAGATGTATATGGGACTACACGAACACGTGGCATGAAAATCCTACCCCCGAGTTTTACGATGTTACATGACATATTTTGAATATAAAGGCATTTGAAGAGCCATGCTTTTCAGGGAACATGTCTTATCTGATGTTCTTCCACACTTGCAGGCGCGGATCTACGGGGGGGGGGTTTAGGGGGTTTAAACCCCCCCCCCCCCCCCTTGGGCGGCCCCCCCCCCAAAAAAAAAGGGAAAAAAAAGAAAAAAGAAAGAAAAAAGAACGCACGCTGGAGAGAAACCCTTTCAAGTGCAAATATTGTGAGAAGATATTCAACTCATCTGGAAACTTAACCAAACACATGATAACTCTGGATATAACTGTGTATTAAACTGTTACTTGATTTAAAAAGACGTTATCATGCACTCCTTTTTATGGTCTCCATTGTGTTAATAGATGCCAGGAAAACATCACTTACGGGGTTCAAATAAACACCCCCAAAAAAAATCGGCTCGCCGCTTCGCGGCTCGTGGACGATGCTCCGCATCGTCATTATTTTGGTCAAACCCCCCCTTAGCAAAAAGCTAGATCCGCCCCTGACTTGCATAATAAGAATGATAACGCTCACAAATTATTGTTCACCTCTTCCCAGAACTCAACCTTCTCTTTAATGCCATATGATTTTTGTTCATTTGCTTATGTTAAATTTGTTATGATGTATATGTTTATAAATTTACTTTTATTGTATATTCTTTTTATATGACGGAAATAAAAACAAACAAACAAACAACCCCGTCTCTAATGCTTCGACGACGACGACGACGATGATCGTGATAGTGATGATACATTTGACCAAAAGTACAATAAAAATTTTTGTTTTTGTTTGTTTGTCAAAAGGTGTTGTACGTGGCACGTAATCCCAAGGACTTGGCGACTTCAACGATGAAATTCATCGAGAAAACCATGCCTGTACCGGGGGGCTTCCCCCAACTCCTGGATGACGTGATGAATGGTGGTAAGTTGACCCCCCGTTGCATGCGAGACTTCAATTCGTTTGCTTTATTACCTCGGTCAATCAACTCTATGGATCGTTAGTGTAATGGCCATAATTACTTCAAAGCAAAGCTTGCACTGTTCTTTCATTTTTAATTCACTTTGTGTAATTATTGTGTAAGATAATATTATGCTCTCATAGTATGGCGCATCAGTTAACAGGCCAGTCACTGACGAAGTCATGACAATTTCTCTTTAAAAAAAAGGGACGTTTGCTTGGTCAATGCGACGTGCCACCATTGGGACGTGGAACGTAGGTTATGAAACCACGCTAACTATTAAAGATATTGGAAAGGAAATACCCTGTGATTGACTTCCAAGTTTCAAGCCAGCCCTTTCCCTTTCCTTTTTTCCTTCCCCAAATAGCAATAGTATCCCTCCCCGATTTGAAAACACCCTCACTGGTCCCAACATGTTTGTCCCCATCCCCCCATCTGTTACTCACTTGAAGTTAAAGTATAAATACCATATTGTGAATTACAATAGTCATTACTCATGAATTTAGAAAAACAGCATTGATTCTCCTCGGAGTTTTATTTTTCCTTCTTTACAACAAGTCACTTTTTCTCTTCCTTTCACACACCTCTATAACAGTCAATGTCACATTAAGATTCATACATAAGCTGTGGCACTCCTGTTCTTAATTCATGTCTAACATGCATTTAGCCTCTAACTTGATTTCACACGTTTCCTACTGGTGTGGGTCTTTTATACTTCGTCAAATATTATCACTTGCACATTCATAAGCATGAAAATGTATATCTGAAAAGACGTTATATAAACCAATAAATCAGTCTAAATCAAACCAAATCTAATCAAATGTAATGTATGTTCTCTTTCCTATATCCATAGATAACTTAGGTGGATGGTTTAATCACGCGATGGACTACTGGAATAAGCGAGATGAAAAGAATGTTCTTTTCTTGAAGTACGAGGACATGGTCATGGTAAACTGTTTGTTTTAAACAAGGAAGGAACCAAGTAGAAATATGTGTAAATAAATGGAATAAACGACACAAAAGCACTGTATACGGGGCGAAAGTATTTTGAGATATATCTTTAGTTTTAGTCCAAAAGTAAATTTTAGGTTCGTACGAACGATGTGTTCGTACGAATCTCCCTGTTTTTCCATTGTCTTTCCGAATTTCCATTGTCTTAAAATCGTTCATACGGCGTTCGTAGCAGTTCGTAATGGCATTTGTGACCGAGGCTTTAAAGGCCCGGTCACACATCCTTTCGCGTCTGTATCGCGGGTAAAATTTCGCGATTTTTTTTTGCCCGCGGTTGCCCGTGGTGGAAAATGTGCAAAATTGGCTTACCCGCGGTTTACCCGTGGTATGCCCGCGGAACAGACGCCGGCGACTGTTTCGCGTCCTTATCGCGGGTGAAGCGCGGCGGTACCGCGGCCTACCACGCTTACACGCGGTACACACGCTAATGCACGTGATAACAACGCGGTACAGACGCGGAACAAACGTGCTATGACCGTGCTCCACCCGCGATTACCCGCTAAAATTTCGCGTCCAATTCCGCGTGTAAACACGTCTTAACCGCGGCCGTAGCACGTCCTAGCACGTTCGTTCCGCGTCTGTACCGCGTCTTTACCGCGTGTGTACCACGGTGTACCACGTGTACCGCCCGCGATTACCCGCGGTCTAAATTTTTGGGCAGCCCAAAACTTTTTCGCGCGGCCAACCGCGTGTGAATTTCTTACCGCGTGTAACGACGGGTAAAGTACGGCTGTATCGCGTCTTTATCGCGACCTCAAAGCGTCCAACAGCGTCTGCTTCACGGGCAGAAATTTTTGGCCGTGATTCGGCCGCGATACGCCCGTGGAGGGCTGTGTGACCGGGCCTTCAGTCTGTTCATGATTTCAACAAAAAGTACAAATTGAAGAAGCACTTGCACCTATTTTATAAAGAAAAATTTGTGTTTCAATTTTTCTATGAATATAAAATTGAAATCGGAAATTTCTCATTTTAATATCTATTGATATAGTAAGATAAAACGGTATTTACATATTAGTGAATCGTTTAAAAAAAATTGTTAAATCACTTTGCCGTTTATTCTGTTCATTTTATTTTCTGAGACATTTGGTTAATTTTTCTTTTCATGAAAATATTGTACGAATCTTTTGATATCTTTTTAATTTTAAAGAAATCGTTCAATGAAGTATATCAACGCAATTTAGTGAAGAACCCTCTTTTTTTAAATGTCCATATTTCAGAATAATTTCCAACTAAGTACTAAGTAATGCGGAAAGAACTGACTAGTATAACATAAATGAACCTGACAGAAAGTCCATTCCACTTCGGATTTGAACCAGAGACATAATAGACCCATCAATGTGCAAAATATCTTGAACATATTATGTCATATCAGAATTTTCCGGCGATCAATATAGGAGAATTCAGGTAAGGTCGTTGTGAAATGTTTTCCTTGAATTTAATTGGGTTGTAGTATTAGTATGACTCCAGTATCACCTCCTATATGTCTCAGATAATGTGAAAAAAACATGTTCCATTTACTTGTATTTCCTTCATCAAAGTATCTCTTTATCCAAGTAACTTTCATTGCACGGTTAAAAGATAATAGATGGGGCATTTTAAGTCCTCCTTCTT